>OY997592.1:65476579-65723954 GCA_963921825.1 Erodium maritimum | reverse complement strand
GTGGGGGGGGGGGGGGGGGGGGGGGGGGATGGGGCAGCTGGGTACCCGACCCCTGCCGTTCTGGAACCTATATCGAAACTTCTTCCTCCTACTCCTTGGTAGGGATGCATTCTCTTGTAGCTTTGAAATGTATATTGTCGTAGTGTTGACAGGACTACCCGAGAATAATCCTCCTGGTGGAGATGGCTTACAGGTGAGGACGAGGATTGGGGACCTACCTGACTTCTGACCAAGGTCGGAGTCTGATGTCCTTGAAGAGGCCTGCAACCCAAATGGTCATAGCCCACATGTTTGGGGTGTTCGTGGTGCCAGTGAAAGTGACGGTGGGAATAGCACTGGTGTATGGTTCGGTTTCAGTTGTGGCTTCTAAGGGCAAGGTTGTTTGGGTGTCATAGGATACCTTCATATATCTCCATATTCTATCGTTCCATGACATGGTGATCAGGCACGATGGTGGGCGGGTGGAGAAAGTTGTAGGCAAGGCTGACAAGAAGGTAAAGAATGATGTCTGGGTGGCGAGTAGGGATGATAGCGAGAGAAAAGAATAAATCCCTAAAGGAACAAAAAAATTCAATCTAATATGATTTTTTTATAATTGACTTACAATGTATTTTATTTTTTACAATAGAGAGAAAAAATAAAGATGAAAGAAATGAGAAGTTGGATGATATAAAAACTTGAAATAAGGTCTGATATTAAATGATTTAAAATGTTTCGATACAAATGATGATTTAAACTTGTCTATGGTTTACGGCCACCTGAATAATAAGTATCATAATGACCACCAAAATAAGACCTAGAAACATAAAAAGAAAATGAAGTTACTATTAAGGATTCCACTTTATTTGTGGAGCAATATCATCAAGTGATTTGCATGACCCCAAGAACTTATCCCCATAACCTTTAGGATCATTTCCGATTCCCTGGGACGTTGAGAAACCAAAATGATCAGATAAACAATCAAGTCAACAACCTTTGTTGTATGCTTCAATGTAGTTTCAGTTTATTGAAAGAGTCCAGTTCACTTAGTGGCCTCAAATTTCCAAAACAGATTAAATTTTGCCACAACTTGGTTACCCATCATCCTTAAGAGATCATAAACTCTAAGAAAATAGCCACCCACTTCAGTTCATAAATATTATAAGCAATGGATGAGCTAGTATACTGACATATTTGCAGCACAGTCAACATTCTCAACCTTCAAAAAGCAGTGGTCTTGTTGTTGCCGCTCTGTCATGTGGCAGAATCTATATATCCAAATGGACAAGTGAGAAACATAAGGTATTAAGGAAACAACCTTAAAATAACGATGCTAATATATAGTTAGAATAATACATGGCTTAATTACTTCCAGTACTCCTTACGTATTAGTAACACACTTTTAACATCCCTTTGTGTATTGGTAACACACCTTTAGTACTCCTTATGCATTGGTAACGTACTGGACAAAGTTTTGGTTAAGTTTACGCCATTTTGATGATCTGTGACCAATTCATAAGGAATGCAATTGTTTAGTTACCAATACATAAGAGATATTAAATTATCTTTGACCAATTCATAAGGGGTACTAAGGCGTGTTACCAAAACGTAAGGACCCTTATCGAACGTTATAAAATTTTAGGGAACTAAAGGTGTGTTACCAATTCAAAAAGGGTACAAAAGATAATTAACCCGTAATACAAATAGGATAAGGTTGGCTTGCATGAAGTTGTCTCTAACACATCCTCTAGATTAACTCCACGCTACACATTGGCATAAACCATAATTGTGAAAAACTGAATTTGCTGCATAATTGGTTGTAAAAAAAATTGTTTTTCGTTCTGGTCTATTCCTTTCCCTATCAGAATGTCATATCAAGGTCAAAAGATTTGAGCTAGAAATTCTACCCAGAAAAAACGTGATCGAAATCTGTTTAAAAAAGAACCTTCGCCAGCATTAGGAAAGTTCAATACAAATAAAAAAAAATTGATTTCAACATAAACAATTACTAGTTGATGAAGGCCTGTGGATTCCAGCACATCTTCCAGAAAGAAGTGTGCAGCTCAAAGCCAATCTTTTGATCACGCGTTACATCTGATCCGAGAGCTAAACCTTTAAAAATATTAAGATGACCTCTTAACTTCCTAGAAATACAAGGTGTCTATGGTGGATCCAAAACGGTCTTCCTCCAAGTAAATGGGGAATCTTAAATTAGTCAAAAGATTGTCCGACTAGGTCCAGTCAGAAATATAAGGTCTCTTTTCTAATTAGTAAAAAAAAAACAGAATTGCTTTTACAGATTTAATAAAACATAAAGTAAGCGCTATGTGTGTAGGCAGAAACTGCTTAGATAGATGTTCACCAACCTGGTCATCCAATGTCAGACTTAAGTCCCATTTGTTAGGCTTTAGTATATAAACTCAGCTAAGCATGTGGTATACAAACACACACCTGAACAAGACAGACAAAATTGGAAGTAAGAAGATGAAATTGGCAGCTCAAACCTGTATTTGCGTCTTATATTTGTTGCCGTTGATAACACCATCAGCAGCAGCAGCAACAGAGAATACTACATCTTATGCAAGACCTGGGTGCAATGATGTGTGCGGAGATGTCGAAGTTCCCTACCCATTTGGGATTGATGACTTGAGTTGTGCCAAGAACGAGACCTTTTTCTTGGTCTGCAACCACTCATTTTCTCCTCCAAGGCTGCATGGTGACGATGCTTTTCATACACCGATTATAAGTATATCAAAGGAGGACAGCATAGCGGTTGTCGGCACGGATGCAGCAGTTCATTGCCATGATGGTACCGGACGGAACCATTACAGCCCAAGGATGGAACTGGAGCCCTCAGGACCATTAACGATCTCCAACACCCGAAACAAGTTCACAGCAGTAGGTTGCGATGCCTTGGCCTATATGGTTGACAATGAGGTGAGTCGCGTCAGTGGATGTGTTTCACTGTGTGACAAACCTGATGACAATCTTGCCAATGGAAGTACCTGCTTTAGTACTGCTGGGTGCTGCCAGACCTCAATCCCAAGGCATCTCCAGGTGCTGTCTATTGATATTAGCAGCTCCATCAACAGTACTAATATGACAATATCCAATCCTTGCAGTTATGCCTTTCTACTTGACACACACTCTAATTTCAGTATATCAAATGATATAAGCACCACCAGGTACCCCAAAACGAATCCCACTGCTCCTGTGGCAATAGAATGGATCATCTCACGTGAGCCAGAATGCGAACACCAGTGCGGTCTTAACGCTAAATGTGTCCACTCTGAAAATGCCCTTGGATATCGTTGCTCCTGCAAGGATGGTTACATGGGTAATCCATACCTGCCACAAGGATGCCAAGGTACACTAAATTAACATCATTTTATCTATTTTACTTGGTATTTGACTCTCTACTCATATTATAAAAATTAAGCTGTTGTATATAGAACATTATTGATAATACATTCACAATTAACTTTCTAAGAAAACTATAAACTCAGTAAGCCATTCATCATGACAGTAGTACAAAATAGCACATTCTTGTATCTTAACTATTTATGTTTGACAAGCCTGTAGATTAAATTTCAATTTCTATTCCATCAATTGTAAATGAGAAATGTAATCTAAGATCGCAACACTTTTGACTTCTCCTAGTACTATTACATTAACCCTGTGACTTATTTGTGTAAACTAGACATTGATGAGTGCAAGGACAACCCATGCGAGGGAAGCTGCAAGAATACAGAGGGGAGTTACACATGCAAGTGTCCAATTGGCATGAAGAGTGATGGCAAAGACTTTTGCCAACAATCCTCGGTTGCAACTGTCGCAGCAGGTACTAATACTTCTGACTTTTTTATGCATCGACTCAAGTGCAGTCAAATACTGAATATTTTTTAATATGTTGAGTGTACAGAATTATAACTGAGTTTTAATTTGTCAATTTAAACTTTTCATTAAATAGATACTCTGTATGATACGTTATACTTACCAAAGCTTTTATGAGGGAGAGTTTCATATTGAACCCCACAGGTAGAGTAGTTACTTTCATTGTCCTATAAAAGACGACAATCTAACACTAGAGATGTCGTATTAGATTTAACTATATTACAACTATAAACCATTTAAATATAGACATATGAAAATTAAATTATTAGATTTTCTTCATGCAAAGCTACAATAAGCTTCCATGTGGTATTGTAGTAGACTTTTCTTCTACTTAAATGTAGATTCCCATTGTGCAGAAGCTGAATTCTCAATCACATTTTAGAGTCTGAACAGTTCTCTCAAGCAAGTCAAATTTTTTTATATTCTGGCATCAATAGAAAATTACCATTTAAAAGGTTAGCAGTGTGGATCCAAAATTACCACATTATATATATATTGAGGCTATTAACATCTTATAAACCACCATGGCATATGTCATCAGTAATTCCAGAAACAAAAACAAACGATATGATCAATGTCTTTTAAACTTTTTTGTCCTGGTTGGTCACATATGTATATATTAATTGGTTTTTATAATTTTAATGTAGTTGTTGGATCAATCACTTTCTCCGTGATTATCAGTCTTTTGATCTTCATCATGTGCAAGAAAAGAAGGAAGCAAAATAACTTCATGAGAAATGGTGGTGAGCTTTTAAAGAGCCAACGCATGAGGATCTTTACCGAGGCAGAGTTGGAAAAGGCGACAAGAGGTTATGATAATGATCAGTTGGTTGGTAAGGGTGGTTGTGGTTATGTTTACAAAGGTGTTCTCGAAGGAAACATCCAAGTTGCCGTGAAGAAGCCTAAGAGTGAGAACAAGATAGAAATGAGTGAAGATTTCTTGCATGAAATAGCGACAGTTTCCCAAGTGAATCATAAGAATGTTGTGAAGCTCTTGGGGTTGTGTTTGGAGACAAAAGTCCCCTTGTTGGTCTACGAGTTCATTTCAAATGGAACACTCTTTCAGCATATCCATGACAAGACATCGAGACTGCTGCAGTCATGGAAAAACCGTTTGAGAGTAGCCGCGGAGACTGCCCTTGCACTAGACTATTTGCATTCTTTGGCAGACCCTCCAATCATTCATAGGGACATCAAGTCTATGAATATACTTTTGGATGACAATTATACAGCTAAAGTGTCTGATTTGGGGGTTCAGTACTGGTTTCTCCTGAGAAATTAGCATTAGCCACAAACATACAAGGGACTCTGGGGTATCTTGACCCCGAGTATCTGATGACAGGTAATTTAACCGAAAAGAGCGATGTGTATAGCTTTGGTGTCCTCCTTGTGGAGCTCTTAACAGGGGAGAAACCAACCTCAAACTCAAGGTCTGGAGAGAAAAGAAACATCATTCAATATTTCATCTCAACAGCTGAGAATAGATATCTGTTTGAGACTCTGGGTTTTGACGTTACTGATGAAAGTGAAAGGGAGGAGATAGAAGAAGTTGCAGATATTGCAAGGAGATGCCTGCATCCTAGTGTGATTAGAAGGCCAGCTATGAAGGAAGTGGCTGAAGACCTTGTCAGACTGAAGAAGCACAATGAGAACTTTGCGGCACAACAAAGTGGCACTGAGGAGACGGAGAAGTTAATTGGCGAGTCATCGTCATATTTTGGTGTGAGGGGAAGCACGATAGCTATATATTTGACATTGAGTAGTAAGTTTCTAGTCTAATTCTAACCTATTACATGTACGAAGATTCGAACCCAGGATTAGAAAAGGGTATAGTTACACATTCTCATCCTTAGGTATTAAAGATTCATGCCTGGTAACTATGCATAGAAGGGTAATTAGTAATTCAAGTTTTTCCGTTCTCCTGTATTACATAACTATTGTGCTTACAATCCTATGTCATACTATAAATTAGCTTCTGATATTGCATGGTATTGTGCCCTAAGAATAATCTAGTATGCCTCATAATGGTACAAGCAAACTTCACTTGACGTCCATGACTTGGTAGGGCATGTGGAAAGACAGTTCAAGATCACAACTTGATTTGACCTCGAATCATCAATCCCTAGTGTCTAAGCATTGCCTTAAAATTTAGTACTTAGTTGTCACGAATCATGCAGTGTTTGTGCTCAGGCCTATTTAGCTCTCTACGTGTATCAGAAGTATATGAAATTGATTCATAGATGAATCCTAAGAAAGTCACCGAGTTCTTTAGACTATGTCTATAAACCAAAGTTTAATTATTGATTTATATCGAGAACTGGATAAGATCAATTACCATAACAACCACCAAAACCAAGACTTAGAAACATCAAAAAATGAAGCTAACCTAGAGGATTCAGCTTTATTTCAGGAGTAACACCATCAGGTAACATTTTGTGAAAATGCATGACCCCACGAACTTATCATCATAACACGACAATCCTTTCCCAATGACCAGATAAACAATCAAGTCAATAAACGTTGTATGCTTCAATTTAGTGACGTATAATTTCTAAAAACGAATTAAATTTCTCCATGAATCGGCTGCACGTCCTTATAACGAAACCACCAGAAATGATAAACCCCAAAAAAAATAGCTACTCGATTAAATTCATAAATTTTCGAAGTAATCAATGAGATAGTAGACTGACATTTTCGCGGCATTCTTGGGCGATTCCAATTCGGACACTCCGCGGAAGATCCCAATTCCCGCTGCTGAGAAGTGCAATCTCAATCAGGTCGGACAATCTAGCCCGTCCGGTCCGATGTGACGGCGACGAGCAAACAAGGACAAGTCTGGTCCGGCCATGGCAGGCATTTCTTTTAGATCCTGTGAAATAAAAATGCGTTTGGATGCCGAGAAAATTACAAGGGTGAGAGATTGAGATGATTACATTTTTCGCGCGGTCGAGGTTCTCAGTCCACTGGGCTTTCTTTGGGCCGAATGAAACTCCTTTCATGCCCATAGATAGGGGTCTCCTATATACATGGTTGTAAAAGTCTCCGCCTAGTCCGTTTAGGCCCCAAAATCTATAAGAACGCCCGACTCACCGCCTTGCCTAGGCCCTAAAATCCAAAAATTACTCGACTCGTCATCCCACCCGATTAGTCAAAAATTTGGAACTCTGGTTTGTGAAATCAGTCATTTAAAAAAGAGATAAAAAGATGAGAGAGACTATATGTTTGTAATGGTCTTAAATTTCATGATAAAAAGAATATGGCACGTATCCCTCTTTGGTGGTTAATCATTATAATTTATATTTTTATTAAAATAAAGAGTAAAATCAAAATGAGAGCATTATTTGGTTTAGTATTTTGTAATTTGATACTTTATGTTTTTTTATAGGGTAAATTACAAATACATACCCCATACTTTACACGATTAACCGATACATACCCCAATCTTTTTTTGTAACCGATACATACTCAATTGTTACCGAAATATAACAGATAGCCCCTGCCGTCCAACTCCGTCAGTCTCATTTTTGTTAAATGACGAATATACCCTCAACAGACTTTGAATATTACATAATCATGCCATTTTGTTATTTATTTAGTTTTTTCTATTTTAAATAAACTCTTTCTCCTTCCTTTTTCACCCTCTCTCTACTGTATCTCTCCTTCCTCTCTCCTCCCCATCTCTCATCTCTCTCTTCCCTCCACCGACGTCGCCCTAGTTCTCGTCCTCGCCGTCGCTTTCCTCCCCCTCGCCGTCGGCTGTTCCTCCGGTGATTCCTCCGTCACCAGCCACGACGGCCTCACCGGGAAGTTTCCGGCGGTGGTGCTGGAGCTTCCGGCGCTGAAGTTTCTAGATCTGAGATTTAACGAGTTCGAAGGGACCGTCCCGAAGGAGCTTTTCGATAAATATATTTTTTTATTAAAATGAAAATTTCAGATCTGAGTTTTGGTCCAGATCTAAGTTTTGCAGCAGCTCTTGCGACTTCCCTCTATTTTTTTTTTTGCAAAGATGGATTTCTGGAGTAATTTTTTTATTCCGTGAACAGAAGAGAGAAAGATCATGTAATTTTTTATTTCTTTGGATTCAAGAGGCAGCTTTTGAAGCTTCATAACCCAGTAAGTTTTGAAAAAGGACAAATTCAGATTAGGACACCAACAGTGGGTATGAAAGAGAGGGGTTGAACGTTGAAGGATATTCAAAGGATAGCAATGAAAAAAAGAAAGAACAAAACAGATTATTAAAAGTAAAAAATGATTTTTTTAAATAAAAATCAGTTTTAAAAAATAAAAAAATGATTTTATAAAACATAAATATTTTTTTAAAATAAAATCAAAATTAAATATATTTACTGTTATTTGATTATATTAAAAAAAGAAATATTAGAAAAAGAAGTAGTTGGATTAGGGTTAAGGGTATTATGGGTATTTTTGAAAAAACTAACAGAAAATGGATGGAAAATCAGACGGCAGGGCCTATCTGTTATATTTCGGTAACAATTGAGTATGTATCGGTTATAAAAAAAGATTGGGGTAGGTATCGGTTAATCGTGTAAAGTATGGGGTATGTATTTGTAATTTACCCTTTTTTTATATCATACAAGTATAGTTTATATTTTGAATTTTTGATTATATTTGTGTAATATATATTTATTAATAATTAAAAATATTAAAAAGTTAAATCCGCCTAGGCCCCGCCCAGCCCCCGACTAGTCCCCGCCTAACGCCTAGAGGTCCTCACCGCTCGACTAGCGCCTAGCGCCATTTACAACCTTGCCTATATAGGCCCATGTCTTTCTATACATATATCTGAACCAGTATTCTAAAAATCTCGATTAGTTTTTGTTTAAGCGTTAGTTTCATGTTAACCGACCTGATTAATTCCTGATTAATTTGATTATATTCTGGTTAATCTTCTTTTAGTCTCTGATTAATCTCTAAAAGTATCTAACTATTCAATTAGCGCTCAACGATTTTTAAAACCATGATCTGAACTATAAGTTTTGGGTTTTATCAGCCAATAAATAAAATAAAGCATGTATTGAAATTGAGTGAATTGTGACTCAAAGGGCAAGAGAACCACACAACACTTCACTTTCACATCAAAAACATTGGCTGCTTGCGCCCGTTTGTAAGAACCGCCCCCGGTCGACCTTGGTGGAACTAGTGAAATTTGGGAAAAGTTGACTTTCCACCAGAAAAGTCAACCAATGACTCCGGGAGTCATTCGGGACCTTTTCGTGACCCAAAAAGCTTAGTCGTCGTTACAGTTAGCTTAGTTGGGTCGTTTCCTTTCAAATGACTACTTTTGCGAAAAAGTCAAATTCGGGTAAAACGGGGTCGAATTAGAGGTCTTATCGAATTAATTTAATTTAAACTGAGATATTTTGGGTAGAGGTGGACCCCACATGGACACATGTCCATGTGTCTTGGAGGAGAAGAAAAGAGGGAAAAAAGACCATTTGGTCCCCACTTGTGGACAAGAGAGAGAGGGGTTAAAGGACGAAAGGGACATTTCTACTCTTAGGATAAGAACCACTTTTGGGCAGTTTTCAGCTCAATTCTACACCTTGGACGAATTACATAGAGAGAGAAAGAGAGCTTGAAGCCTCCATTGCTTGAAGAAGAAGAAGGTGAAGAAAATGAGCTCCTTTGGTTGATTTTCAACACTAATCTTCTCCAAATTTACTCCATTCTCATCCCTCTTCATTCCTAAGGTGAGTAACCATTAAAAACCCACTTTTAATGAACTTTGGGGTTGTGGGTTTGGTAGAAATTGCATGAACTAGGCTTGGGTTTTAGGGATTTGAGGTTCTTCATGTTTAAATAGATGAGTTGTGGAGAACAGTGGAAATTGATGATGAAATTTCAGTGGATTTTTGTAGTTTTGATGAAACCCACCATGGGTCTTGAAATTTTGGAGTTGTTGAGGTTAATTTTGAGGTTTTGAAACTTGACAATGGAGTTTTGGAGAATCTAGAGCTTGTTGGGAACTTTTTGGGAGAAATGAGGTATTTTTCCGGCGACCGAAGGTTCGCCGGAGCTCCGGACGGTCACCGGAGTTCCGATCACCGGGTTAAGTGACCGGCCATGGTCGGAGGAGGAGTCACGGGACCGTGACCGGCCACACGATGGGTCCGGTCTGGCCACCCACGGTCCACGTGTGGCCGTGGGGCCCACATGGCCGGGGGACGGGTGTGTCGTGTTCGAGTGGTCTTGGGTGACCCCCGGATCGATAATCACACCCGGAACGAATTATGGAAGTAATTCATGGAAATTCGGAAATAGTGACTAGAAACTTTTATTGCGGAATTAGAACACTCGGACATCGGAATTTGATTCCGACAAGTGCGTTGGAACAAGTAAATTTAATTAGGAAAGATAGAAACAAATAGGGGAATTTTGGAGGCCCGAGGGACGTTTTCCATATTCCGAGCAAAATGGGCCTTCCAGACCCATTTTGACAAGATTGAGTAATTGGGGGTTAGTTTGGTTACTTCTCTCTTTGAACCACCCTTGAGTTATTATTAATTCTCGTATTACTTGTAATCTTAGACGTTGTCCCCGAGCACGGTGGAGGAGGCTACTAGGCGACTCGTGATCGTTCGTGTTTGGATAGCGGTTGAGCTAGGGAAAAGTAGTGAATACCGGTTTAATTGCGGAAAGTTACTAGTATGCATATAGGTTATAAATTCTCGATATAATATAGAATCGTATGTAGGATGTGAAAAAGCTAGCGTAGTCATATAAACATGGAACCACTTGCGGGCCAGGTCGTGCTCGTAAGTGTGGGAATTGTTGTGTTGTAGTATCACATGTGGGTCCCTGGTTGGGCCCGTAGGATTGTGTGTTGGTTGCGATTGTTTGTGATTAGTAACTTGTACTATTCGATATGTGGTATGTTTCGTTGTTAAATTAAGGGTCATGATATACTATGAGAACGTGGTACATGTTAGTGTGAATATTCGCCTTGTGATATGATCGGGTGATTGATAGACCGATGTGGTGTGTTCGGTAAGATTGATTCGGCATGGTATGCCGGTGTGATATGTTCGATATGATATGTTTGAGGATGTTGTTCTGGTCTGATATCGTGGTCGATGCTGTTCCGGCACGATATGTTCCGAGGCGGTGTGTTCCGGTCCGATATCTATATCGATGGATGGTTCCGATATATATATATATCTAGACCGAGGCTTCCAGTATGATATCTATACCGTGGAGGATTCCGGTATAGGATATCCAGGCCGAGGATTGGTTCCGGTGCGATACCTGTGTTGCATGTGTGATCCCGGTACAGGGTATCTAGAGTCGAGGAGGGTGTTCTAGAGCAATGTTTATACCGATGAGTGTTCCTATATGGTATGTGTGATGTGATTTGTGCTCTGTGCTACAGGAAGATATACC
The DNA here is from genome assembly GCA_963921825.1 of Erodium maritimum. NCBI lineage: Eukaryota > Viridiplantae > Streptophyta > Magnoliopsida > Geraniales > Geraniaceae > Erodium > Erodium maritimum. Next base: position 65,712,680 of record OY997592.1, on the reverse strand, counting down.
CTGTAAGAACCGCCCTCGGTCGAACCGTTGAATTTTGGCGAAAGTTGACTTTTTGCCGGAAAATTCAACTGATGACTCCGGGAGTCATTCGGGACCTTTCCGGGGCCCAAAAAGCTTAGCAGTCGTTACAGTTAGTTTAATTGGGCCATTTCCTTTCTAACGGCTGTAATTGTGAAAAAGTCAACCCGGGGTCAATTTCGGTCAAACCTCGAGTCTTAGTGAATAAATTAATTATGTGCTGGATTTTCTTAAGAAGAGAGGTGGTCCCCACATAGGACATGTGTCCATAGTGGCTTGGGTGAGAAGAAACAAGGTAGAAAAGACCCTTATACCCTTAAACTTGAACATGAGAGGCTTTTAGGCAAAGGGGGCATTTGGGTCATTACAAGGTTAGGTTTTAAGTTGATTGGGACAACATTTCAGCCATTATTTTGTGTGTTGGCCGAAATTCACTAGGGGGGAGAGAGAGAGTGTTGCCATGGAAGTTTGAAGAAGAAGCAAGGAGAAAAGGAGGAGGCTTTAGCTTGTTTTCACCTCAAACCATCTCACAAACCCCATTTTCTTCATCTACTCTCCATTTCTAAGGTAAAGCTCTAAACTAAATTTGTTTTTGTTGGAATTAATCCATGGGTTTGGTAGTTAGAGCATGAACTAGAGGTGGGTTTGAGGATTTGGTGTTAGATGATGATTTATGGAGAGAAAAGGGAGTTGGATGATAGATTTTTATTGGGTCTGTTTTGGAGGTTTGGGAGTTCATCAATGGAATTTTGAGGTGGATTTTCGTGGGAACGAAGTTGAAGGAGGAAGGAGAAGGAGTCTTCCCAGACTGGCACGGAACGCCGCACGGACCGGGCCAGGTTCCGGCACGGAGTGCCGCATGGACCGTGCCAGAGTCCAGCACGGAGTACCGCACGGCCGTGCCTGGTCCCTGGCCGGTGTGCCGCACGGGCCGTATCTGGTTCCGGGCCGGTGTGCTACACGGGCCGGGTTGGGTACCGGGCCTGTGGGCCACCCAGATTGGGCCTCGTTCCGGCCCATTTTCCCTTCAGCCCATGTTTTGACTTTCGGGCTCATTTTTTAGTGTTTTCTCGTTAAACCGAATCTGAATTAGCTTTAATTCTCGGATTAATTCGTGATCTTAGACGTTGGACCCGAGCTCGGTGGAGGAGACTTTTGGACATCGTGAAGTGACTAAGGATTTGGAAAGCGATCGAGGTAGGTAAAGTAGCGAATACTTGTTTAATTGCGGAAAAGTTACTAGTATGCATATAGGTTGCGAATACTTACTATAATTGTAGAATTGCATGATATGAGGAACGAGTGAAATGAGGGATAACTTACGAGCCATGTCGAGCCGTAAGTTTGGGAATTGTCGTGCTATATAAATGCATGCGGGCCATGTCGAGCCCTAAGGTTGTGTGTTGATTGTGATGCCATGATCTATGATTGTGATGCTCGATGTGTCATTTATCCGTGATTAGATTGAGAATCATCATATGGTATACTCGGTGTAGTATGTTGTTGTGCTTTGGCAAGTGTGATATGCTTGATATGAAGTGAACCAATGTTTGTGATATGATCGGGTGATTGATAGACCGATGTGATGTGTTGTGGTAAGTCGGCTCGATTAGTATATCGTGGTTGAATTATGGCATTGTGATGCGTGAGACTCTCTTGATGTATGTTCCAAGACGAGGTGTATTCCGGTATGATACCTACACCGAGAGGGTACGCCAGTGTAGGGTGGTATCTAGGCCGACGGCGTGGTCCCACGTACGCGGTCCCCCGGGGAGTGGTTCCGGTACGATACCTACATCGAGGGGGTATGCCGGTGTAGGGTATCTAGGACGAGGATGATGGAGGATGTATTGTGATTGTGCCCCGATGTGGTTCCGGGAAGACATCTAGGCCGAGGATGTGTGTTCCGGTATGATGTATCGTGATTGGTACCCCGATGTGTGTTCCGGGAAGATATCTAGGACGATGTTGCGTGGTCCGGTACGATATGGTGGAGTCGGGTTGTGGACAACCGGCGGAGTTCGGAGACTGTTGTACGGGACGTATGATTGTTTTACTGTGTCTTGTATGGTTGATGATTGGATAAGTGATGTGAGTACAGTGTGCTAGTGGTCCTGTAAGTGTGTTTGTGATTCATGTGTTCTCCGTGGAAGTCATTAGTATTGTGCCTTACTAGTATGCCCTAATTGGACGGTTACTCATGGTGACGAGTGAACACTCTTCACCTTAACTACTTTTTCCTACTGAGCGAAAGCGCACCCCTTTACTTTATTGTTCTACAGGTTTTGAACGGGATGTGGTCTAGCGGGATTCTCAGAGCTTGGGAGCTAGCGAGGGTCTTAGGCTAGCATGGTCTAGAGACGTACTGTTTATTTGCCACTGAACTCATTTATTATTTGGTTTTGCCGAGCTGTTGACTCGTGGTGTCTTTTGGACCTTTTAAACTATCATTGGAGACTCATTTTGGTTTTAAATTGCTTATTTCATTTATTTTCTCAATTCACGTCTCGAGTCTGGTCAAAACCGGATTTGGGTGTAACATACCCGACCGACGGAGGATTCCAATCCGTTATATTATGAGTTGTACCCCGATGGTGTATTCCGGGAAGATATCTAGGCCAATGTCGAGTTCGGTACGATATGGTGAGCCGGGCCATGGAAGCCGGCGCATTGCTCTGGAATACCACAGGTGGAAGTGGTTGCTATTGATATTACTCTGTGTGTTGAGCTGTTTTGATTGTTGTGATTACTTATGCTTTTTATGTGATCTTATGTGATTGAAATGCAGTTGTACCTGAGTTCAGTGTATTGTCGTGCGAGTCCGCACGTGTGGTCGGTTGTGAGATAACCGTGGTCGTTGTCCATTGAGAATTATTAGGTGACGGGTGCTAAGAGTATAGTTGAGAAGAAATGTATGAGTTCGGTTCAGTGTCGAGGTTGATTTACGGGTGGTACCTGAGTGGGGTCAAGCGTTATCTTGGGCTACTTGTTTAATTGATTCGTAGTTATTGTGCTTACTAGTATGTCCTAATTGGACGGTTACACGTGGTAGTGAGCGGATAGTTCATCCCCTTAACTACTTTTTCCTATTGAGCGAAAGCTCACCCCCTTCATTATTGTTTTATAGGTTTTGATCGTGAGTTGGTTTAGAGGACGTCTCAGAGCTGGGAAGCTTGGCGAGAGTCCTAGTTTTGAGATTCTATTAGAGACGTACTTTCCCTTTTTGTATTAAACTCTTTATTACTGGGTTTTCGGGCGTTGACTCGGTATTGCTGACTTTAAATAACTTACTGGAGCTTCATTTCGTTTAAACTTTATTTATTTATTATTATTTTTAGCTCACGTCTCGAGTCCGGTCAAAACCGAATTTGGGGCGTGACACGTTACTTATTTGGTGCCTTCAATGACTCCGACACAGGTCACACTACTCACAAGGTCATGTCATTTCTGATTATCACACCTTTTTTGTGTACATGTACACACGACTTTGAAAAGTCAGTTCTAGCTTAGTCTACGGGCCTATCATTGATTCATCATTCGCAACTATCCAATCATATTGGTTCATTTACATGCATGTGATTAGTTTTTTTTATCGGAAAATAAATAATGCATTAAAAAGGAATGTGGGTTCCGGGAAGGAAACCACAAACCATCAAACCAACAAAAGATCCAACCCAAGAGGCCGAAAGAGAAAAAAAGGAAAGGAGGAGCTCAAGCACGCTGAGAGAGAGCAAGAGTCGTGACACCATCCAGGAGCTAGGAGGCGGGGCTCGGCGATTCGCTTGAAGCAATGTAAGTTCCCCGAACTGAATTCTCCAAAGAATGATAGATGGGTCAGGGATCGGAGTTCCTTGGAAAACTTTAGCGTTCCGAGCTAACCAAATGAACCATAATCATAAAAGGCTAAGACGAGACCAAGATTTACGCAGGCGACGCACCCCACAAATCGAAGGCCACGACGAGATGAACAAAGCAGGAGAAGAAGGGAGAGCTGAGGAGACCACCCACCACTGAAGAACCAAGGACCACACCCTTCAAGCCCATCCGCAAGTAATAAGAAGGTGAGAGGTGTTCTCGATGTGTCTCCCACACATAGGGCACAACCAAAGACCCACAGGAATCGAAAAACCCCTCGCCACCAAGAAAATAAATTAATATATGATAATTAATATGAATAATATATATTTATATATAAATAAGAATTAATAACAAAAATTTAAAAAAAAATGTTTTTTTTTGTTTTGCAGGCCACGCGTCACACAAGGAGAAGCCGAGTGCGAGGCGCGAACCTGCGAGGCGTGAAGCAGAATTCTGGTTTGTGCTCCTGCCCCTCTCTCATGAGGCAGAGGATCGTGCCCCAAGGTCCGCGCCCAAACCTCCCCACATCAATGACACCTTGAACCCCAAACCCTGAGGCTCATGCTCCTTGCTCTTGCCCCCCTCTCTTGCCCTTTTCGACGTGTATGCTCTAACTCTTCTTTCTATGAAAGAGTTGGTGAAAGATATGGAACAACTCCAAATAGAAGAATATGGTATTTTATTTAATTGTGAATCTGTTTTTCGTTTAATACTTCATTACTTCTTTTATCGTTTTAAGTATTAAACTTTGTTTCATTGTCAATATGTGTAGCCATTGAAAAGGAAGCTACTACAATTGTTTTTTTTTATAAGCGAAATTTTTTATTGAACCTTTGCTTTCCTAAGATAGGAAAAACAAAGCAGGGGATCGACCTCAGAAAGGGATCAACCCGAAAACTGAAACAAGCTCAAAAGAGCTACAAGGCATACAAAGCCTCAAGAACATAAACAGCAAAACAAAAAACAGGCGCGACAATAACAAGTCTCCTAACCTACTTCCTACTCGGGTCCAAGCAGGCAAACGAGTTAGAGACCGGGACAGGACTTTCTGTCGATACCGGGGAAACCGCGTCCTTGCTACCCTCGACATCCTCCAGCATTAGATGTGGGTTGATCCGTTCGAGTACCACGGGACCACGGTGAACATTCCTTTTTACAACTCTTGAGCGATCAGTCCATTCACCCGATCTAGTTTTCGTTGTAATATCGACCGTAAAGCTTCCGACTTTGCCTCCAACATCGGTAGAGGTCTTGGCTCTTGTTTGATAGAAAACGACTAAAGGGGCAATTATCTTTTTTGAATGAGACTTTTTAGGACGACCTCGTTTCTTTGGTTCACCCTTTGTGGGTTTGGACAAAGCATCTTTCCACGGACTGCCTTGAAAACCGACAACCAAGTCCCGAGGTTCAACCACCTGAGACCCAACTTCCAAGTTCCGATGAGGGTCTAGATCAGTCCCAATACGTTTAAAAACGTCGGCCAAACTGGGATCATCATGGGCCGTCAACTGTAACTTTTCTGAAAAGCTTGATACTGGATCTTTTGTAAAAGGCCCTACATTCACAAGCCCACCAGACGCCAGCCCAAAGTCAGATCCCTCGTGTTTCGATTTTTGCGTATCAACCTTCGCTGCTGGGACATGATGCGTAGAGGATGAATTGGGCCCTGATGACTGAGGCCCAACCACAATACACCCAACGAGATCACGCTCCTTCTCCATGTTCTGCGCGCTCGATATTTTCTGAAAAAGGAAACGCAGTTCCGAGACTTTGGGCGATGATGGGTGAATCATAACCAAAAATTTCGGGCTCCAGATCCCCGAGATTTGATTCACCATCCCGGGAGTCACTGAATCTCAGATTTGATTTTGAAATCGTGCCCCGTTCCTTGCACATCACCGTTGAAAGTCGGCCTGCAACATCGCCGGCAACCGAAGCCATGACTTCCGACGCCTCCGACTTCTTCTTCAAACCAACCTCCGACGCCTCCGTCTTCTTCTTCAAACCATCCTCCGACGTCTGTGAATCAACCAGCGTCTTTATCAAAGTAGGAGGTGTGCTCTGTTTCTGCGAAGAGGTGCTCTGTTTCGAGCCTGAACCAGGCCGAACTGAACCGGGACGTGCGAGAGCGACAAGCAGATCAAAACCATTGTACCGGTAACCATTGAGAGATTTAACAGCATGAGTGGCAGCTTCTGGACTCGTGAATTCAGCAAAACCAAAGTACCTCCCTTTTCGGTTTGGTTTTTTCAAACAGAGGCGAATTCGACCTCTCCAAACATGCCTAGAGAGTTACGGATCCAGTCCGATGAGGTGCCGTAGGGAAGGTTGTATAGAAAGACCAAAGACTGGCCGGAGTTCGCTGCTTGAAGTCCAGTCTTACCGGAAAGATCAGAAGCCAAAGAGTTCACCTCAACCTCGTTCGTCCTGCCCTTCTTTCCTTCGGTTCGCACCTCTCTTGTCTCTTGTCTCACGCCTGCGACCGGACGGGCTCGCTTCTGTGTCCTAGCCTTAGAAGCAGCATCCTTCTTGCCCAAACCTCTCACGCCTACGATTGGACGACCTCGCTTCTGTGTCATCTTAGAACCAGCCTCAACCTTATTGTCCACACCTGTAACAATATGAACATAAAAGGAATAGAACTCAAGGACTTTGGTACAGAAGGAGGGGAACGAGAGGAACTCCTCCCCCAAAGCTCTCCGGCTCCGACGTCCAAACTTGCAAGAAAACATGGCAGTGCGCCCCCAGCTATTTGGAAATAGTTAGAATATATCCTAATAATTGTGAGAACCAATTTTCTACTACAATTGTTGTCCCCATGTTTATCTAATTTCATACACTGGTTAGTATGAATCTGGTTCTATTGATATTAAGTATGAGAATCGGATGACTAATATTTTTTTTTCTTGTTTTGACAGGTACCATGGATTAGGTGGAAGTTCAAGACTGAGGGCTTCATGATCATTTGAATTTGAAGATTGAAAGAAGTTCAAGATTTATCTACATTTTGAAGCATTCTAATCTGTTTTAGTTTCAATGTTGAATTTAAATTTGTATTCTGTTATTTCCAATTGATGTAATGACTTTAAGTTGATAATTTTAGGGTATTAGTTCTAGGTTTGATTAAATTTCAGGTTTTCTGGTGAAAGGTTAACTAATTTGCTTTAAGTTATGAGCTATAATTGGGCCCAAAATCAGAAGCCCAATGAAGTCCTAATTACCTCGCTTAGACCAGTTATAAATCACCATAACTGACGATCAAAACGGCCAGTTGCCATGTATTTTGCCTATTATCGACGTTAGGGCCGATTAAGCATTAGGCATAACCGTTGAGGTCGATCAGGTTACCTGAATAGGCTTCTAGAGCCGGCCACCGGTCGCTGCACACCCCTAGCTCTCATCCATCTCGGTTTCCCTCGGTATGGTCTGTATTTGGTTGAGCCCAATACACTTGTATATGCACATGTAAGATTATAACACGTTACGCCATAAATAAAAATCATTCTTTAATTAATTTATTTTTGAACCGTAACCAATAGATTAATAAAGGTAAAACCCAGAGGCCCCGACCCAAAACGGGTCAACCAAAGACATTAGAAAATAAATAACTTAAAAGTCCGAATATCGTGGCACATAAATAAGCAAAAAAATGTTCAATTACCGAAATGCTTCAGGGTGGATGTCAGTAGAGGGATAATGTGATAGCGGTCGAAACCACCGGTATAGTACTCCGAATGGTGAGCTAGAGCAGGATAAGTCCAGTTCTGGAAAAATGGCGCCTAAGCGGACTAAGTACTCCTTTCAGAATACAGCGTGTGTCGTCTTTCCTTGATCGATAGTGTAGGGCTCCAAGAACACGAGAGTGTTAACACCTGAGATAGTAAAGGAATATCGTCTTTGTACTAGGTGGAACCACTACCAGCGTACATCAAGTGAGGCGTTAGTACCCGCAGACCTCTCACTGGACCACGAACTCCTCATTGATCGCTTTTTCTGCCCACATCATTGCACGTGACGCTCCATCGGAGTGTGTGGACCCTTCGAATCCTATGTCCATAAAATCCCCCATATAGCGCTTCCTTCCTGACAGAGAACTCGTATCTAGTCTGAAAAGACCTTCCGACCTCTCAATTAAAAATGATTCTTTAATAGGATAACCCTAGAACATCCCGATTATTAAATCACTACTTTAGCTTGTATATTTTTTTCTCGCTATCTTGATGATACAATTTTTTTCAATTTATTCTTTTCGTCTAATTTTGACAAAAATACCCCTCAACTTTTAATATCAGCTTGTTACCCTAAAACATCCTATTTTTCAAATCACTACCATAACCTGTATTTTTTTCTTGCTACCCTAACGATATTTTTTTTTCTTCAAATTATTCCACAGCGTAATTTTCCATCAAAAACACGTAAAAAGTTCATATACTCATTAAAAATCAAATTTTCAAAATCATGTCATTGAATTTTAGTAATTAAAAAAGGATGAAATGTCAATAATACTCTTCATTGATTTTCTTTTTTTTAATCGGATCGGATTTTATTAAAAAGACATTCTTCAAAAAGAATGTATGAGTCACAAGTCCAAGAAAGACCAAGATCAAATAAACGATTACAATTAAGCTCTCAAAAGAGCTAGAAGGCCAAAGCCTGAAAACAAAGAAGGACTATCAGTCCAAAACAAACGAATACGAATCAAACGAAATCAACCCTCATCGGTGACCCACTTTTCACCTGCCGAAATCAAGTTTGGATTGTCGAAAGCCTTCGCTTGAAAAGGCTGAGCAAGTTAAGCATTTCGTGCTTGCGCAACCTATTTCCAAACGTCAACATGAGTAACGACTCTTTCACAACTCAAAGAGCGTGCTCTTGACTTAGTGGTTAAGCATTTCGTGTAAGGTTAAGCATTTCGTGTAGGGTTGTTTGGTGCACCACTAAGCATCTATTAGTTTATTATACCACTACCCACTTGGAGAATTGCATCCTTCAATAGACTACCCACCTTTTTTTTATCAGCAAGTTTTTTTTTATAAGAATCCAACGGCTTCAAAATGAAGCCAGAGGACAAGGATGAGATCCTCAATACAACCAAATAGCACAGGTCGAAGGCACTGCCTCAGAAATACCACCCAACAATGGGTGAACATTAAACAACCAACAACAGGTCTTAGAACCCTAATTTTTCTAACAAGATGATCACAACAATGTCCAACAAGGGACAAAACAAACAGGTACAACCCAACAAGTGGTGCACCAAACAACCCTACACCGGGAACAAACGACCTACAACCTAAAGACACAAGGCCAAACTAATGGTATGAGACGCAGCTCTACCATAAACAAACAGATACAGAACAAAGGGTCATAACCCAAAAAACGAAAATGAAGCCCAACCGACCTGAGGCCCCAAACAAGAAGAAAACATCATTAGAACCAGAGCAATTCGACTGAGCCTGTCGTCGAAGACCAAGCCTAGACCCCGACGGAGCACGACGACACCCTGAAACCGAGCTCAGAACCCCGACCGCAACCAAGCGACCACACCAGCACGGCAACAGCAAAGCTCAAATCCACCTACACCCAAACCACCACCAACAGCACACCTCCGAAACCAAAGAAACCCAACCCCTACCCCAAAACACAACTAACTTTCTTCCCAACAAGGTCAGAAGACCAAAACCCTCACGGCGGACAACACCGTAAATCCGTGAGTCCCCAACCATGAATAAGGATGAGGAGACGAAGAAAAGTACAGAGTGAGAATGGAGAAAAGGAGTTACCTAAATATATGGAATCGAAGCCCCCCTCGAACGCTGGCCAACACCAGAAAACGAACGAACGATCACCATAAGTCGGCAGATCTGGAGGGAAGAAAACCTTTGGCGAGATCCGGACTAAGCAACACCCTTCGAGATCGCATCCCCTCCAGTAACCAGACCCCCCAACCTCAAAAGCCAGATCTACGACACAAGCCATGGGCAAACCACCAACTCGGGAAACAAACCGAGAGGCTCCGACCAAAACGCGGTCGGGAAAGGTAGATCTGGTTAAAAAGAAGGAGGGAGAGGTTACCTTTGGGAAGCAAAAAGTCAGGGATGACCAGATCCTCTTCAATCGAACTCGGATCTTACAAGTCTTCAACAAATCTGTGGCCAGAAATGTTTCCCACCGAAGATCTGTAAGTGAGAGCATCAGAGAGGACTGCGGGGAGCTTCAGATCTGAACAAATTGAAGCCAGGCATGGAGCAGGAGTAATCGGAGACAAACAGAACCAACGAACCCGAGGCCTTCTACCGCCGGTGACGAATCGACAAAGATATCGAAACCCCTCCCACTCCCGAACAGAACAAGGTCAAGAGCCCGACCGAAAATAGAAACGATGGGGGAAAAGGTAAAAGGCAAAGGGGGAAAGAGAGGCGAAGTCACCAGCGTCGTCCTTGGCCCTGGAGGAAGCCAGTTCAGACGTCAGTGACGACGGGAGGAGAAAGTTCGGGTTGAGGGGGTGTAGAGAGAAGGGAGAGGATTCAGTTTTATTCAGATCCTGTTAGTGATTGCTTAATTGATACCAAATATTAACAGACTACCCACGTGACCTCCATCCTTCTAGGAACTTCCAGATTGATCCCCGATAGGATGACCACCGCTAGAAACGCATGCATCCGTCGTCCCCGCGCCAGATCCCCACGACCCACGTCTAGGGTTGTCACCGCCAGCCGCGGCTCTGCCTTCTCCAAAGGCGACATAGGCGGAAGAAACCTCCATCGAGGACGGCGTGTCCACTATGGCCTTGAAGGCTCACGATCTGCCATACCCACGACATGATCTGAAGGCATAGGCCCTACTGCCACCGATCCCTATTTAGACGACTAATTCTAGGGATTTTCTCCATTGTGCCGGATACGAGGTATGTCAAGCAGCCTCATTGGTCTCCATAAAGCCATTAGGGCACCAGGGGGTATCCTAGAGGAGCCCCACGCTGGCCCATAGGGAATAGACACTATATGTTCCCCAACCTTCTCCTTTCCCTAGCATATTCTTTGGACAACTGTTACGACATAACATGGATGTTCAAGTCGAGACGGAGAAAGTCTTGTGGATTCACGGCGCCAATCACCGTTTGAATTAGGAAACCACCCCTAGTTTTCTCCATGGTATTAACGAGCATCTCCTCATAAGATCAGTATTTCAACTGACACCGAAACTTTATCTCGTCTTGTTATTTTATTTTTATTCTTGTATGATTCAAACGATCTTTTTATCTTTCTATCTATAAAAATTTATTTGCATGCTAAAAAATGTATGGAGAAATGAGATGTTTTATCATAAAGCTTAAGATAATATATGGTAACTAATTATTATGTCCACTTAATTATAAGAAGAAAAAAACCTTCTGGTTTGTGTTTATTCCTTTCCTTATCAGCATTAGCAAGTCTTCGGGTATACTTGCAAGTCTTCGGAGAAAGTCTTTATCATCTTATAGGGCTAGTTGCAGCCTTAAATGTCATTGTCACATTGTGATAAAGTGATCAAAAGCTTGGCTTTAAGCCATGCACTTCTTTCCAGGAAATGTGTTCCAAGCCGCCAGCCAAGACCTTTTACGACCTCGGTCATTGTCTTATAATATCCCCCTTTGAAAATTCTACATAACTGTGACATGTTATTATTGGTTGATTTTTAAATTATAATACCTAACTCGATGAAGACCTTTCTAAAGAGATAAAACAAAAAGTACCTAACTCAATGCCAGCCTGGTGATCACAATGTGACATTGAACGTTTAAACATATCGAAATGGCCTCCTTACTTGTTTTGTCTTTGATTTGGAGGTACAAATTGGCTTCAAGGTAGCTGACGCCAAACACTTGAGCTTTTTCTATCATTTTACTCATATTCTATTGAGTAATATTGTTAAATAAAGTGTAGAGAACGTGGTTGACATAGTACATCGAAATTGTCTGGTAATTTTTTTATATATTTCTTTTACTTTTTTTTTGCATTCATCCACATCGTTAGTAAATAGTACAACAAAACCAAAAAAAGACGGAATTGCCGAGAAGATCATCTTTAATGTATATGATTTTTATTCAAACAAACTTTCAAAATTAAACAAATGAAATGGAAATCTATAGAAAGCAACGTTTATAACAAATATCAGGTTTTGTAGAAAATGATCAATCAAATATGTTTTTTTTTTCAAACATAATGGATATATACTTGTTGATTATGTGTTGCCTTGATCTTCTCCGGTCATACATCATCTCTGATCCGAAAATGGTTAAGATAGTGGTAACGCTGACTGTTAGAATAAAAATATAATTATTGTTAGAGATATAATACATTCAAATACTTAAATATATACCGTATAGAATTTGAATGTATTATCCTATATACAAATACACATGAAATGGAATAAACAAATCACGGTTGAAATCTTTGTTGTCCAGGCTGAGATGATGGCCCACGAAACCACCGACCTAAAATAGGCGGGTAAGGACAAGATGACATCTGAATCTAATTCCGCTGAAAGGGCCAGAATTGTGGTTGCGGCTGGGCTCAATTCGACGACCCAAACCAAAATTGTTGCCCATTCCAGTACATGGGCTGAGGCGCAGCCCATGCTTGCTGCTATGGAGTCTGAACAGCCATGGGGATGGGCCCGTAGGAGTTTGGGTTGTAGGCATGGGCTCTTGGTGTGCAATTGTGAAATACGATTTGCAGAATCGTAAAATACGATTTGCAAGAGCCAAAAGCTGCGACTGGATTTGTCTACGATCAGTGCTGTGTGGAGTTCCGATTTGCTGGAGCTCGGAATCGCAACAGGCGCGAGTTGCAAAAGAGCAGAAGTGATGTGCAGAGAACCAAAGTCGCGAAAACGTGTTGTTGCAAGAGAAGAGGCCGGTTCTGAAACCTGTTGCTGCAAAAGAAGAGGCGGGTCAGAATCGCAGCAGGCCAAAGGAATCGCAGCCAAGGAAATCGTAGCAGCAGAAACTCGGAGCAGATGCGCTCGGAGGTTGTAATCGCAGGAAGAACCAGAAAAAAATGCAGAAACGTGTGCACCTGCTGAAAATTGGGCGACGGAGCCGAAAGGGAACGCGATCAGTAGGCTTCAGACGCGAGGTAGAGAAGAAAAGTAGAAGCGGAAGCGAAAATCAGATTTGATTTTGCTCTGATACCATGAAGGTTTTGGGATCTCAACCGTGATTTGTTTATTCCATTTCATGTGTATTTGTATACAACTATAGATAGGATAATACATTCAAATTCTATACAGTATATATCTAAGTATTTGAATGTAATCTATCTCTAACAATTATTATAGCCTATCAGTCAACACCAACAGTCAGCACCCTCCAATGCTAAAATAGTAAGGCTGACCGTTAGAATAAAATAATATTCAGAAAAATTAATAAAAAAATATTGACAATACTACAATAAATAAACAATGTCAATGAAAATACTTTAAATTGCATTGAAGTAGAATGTCGGTTACAAACTTGAACGGAAAAAATTGTATTAGAAAGTACATTCAACTAGAAAGCAAATTAACTAAGCGTCGCCAAATCTATTCCAAATGTGTTCGACGAGGTCGTCCTTCAATCTATAATGAATACGTTCATCCTACATCATCTCAGTGTTTCGAATTATGACATTGGATGGGGCGAAGCTGCCTCGCGTAAATGTTGGTTTGTTTGGCCCACTCTCATCTATGGGTTCAGTGAAATCATCTTATGTATGACTATCTGCCTCGACTATCATATTGTGCATGATAACACATGCATTCATCACTAAGCCGAGAGATTGGGGAATCCACATTCGGCTTGGTCGAGTGATAATGTGAAACCGAGATTGGAGGACCCCAAATGCTCGTTCCACATCCTTCTGGCATGTTCCTTGGACTTCTACAAACTTCTTTTATTTCGGATGGTGAGCCAATGAGATTGTTTTCACAAAAACTGGTCACGAAGGGTAAATACCATCAGCAAGATAATACAGAAGTGTGTAGTGGTTACCATTTATCGTATATTGGACCGGTGGTTGCCGACCATTGATAACGTCCACGAACAGTCTAGAATGGTTGAGTACAGTTAAGTCATTATTCGATCTCGCCATGCCGAAGAACGAGTGCCAAATCCATACGTCACGAGTGACAACCGCCTCGAGAACCACTGTTGGTCTATTCCCGTGGTCCCGTCTTGAATGTGAGCCCCTCATAACGGTCGGACAGTTCTTCCACTCCCAATGCATGCAGTCAAGACTGTCAAGCATTCCCGAAAACCATCGTGGTTCATTAACCGTCAAAATGTACTTCATATCAGCCTATGTTGGTTTACGAGTTACGACAGTACGTCGAACCGAAGATTGATATGACCCCCTGCAAAATTTGAGCACACACTCCAAAGTCGTGCTTTCGCCTATCTTCAGGTACTTGTCGAGTCCATCTGTTGCAATTCCATAACACAATTGCCTAATGGTTGCAATACATTTTTGATGGGGAGATAAAGATTGCCTACCCAGGGCGTTTAACCGTTACTTGAAGTACGCATCGTTATCCTCCAATGCATGGAGAATGCGGAGGAACACGGTCTTTGGCATTCTGAATCGACGACGAAACTGCACCTCCTTATACACAGGGTTCGCACTAAAGTAGTCGGTCATTAAACGTTCGTGCGCAACTTCACGATCTCGTGCGATATAGCTTCGCTTTTGTGGTTGAACTTTGAACATCGTCTCGTCTAATAACTTCTGAACGTACTCGCTGGACATGCATTCATCGAGTACTTCATCCAAAATACGCTCCAATTCAAACTTATTGGCATGGGAATTGACCATTTCGATCGAAAAAAAATAGAGAGAAATATGTCAAATGTAGGAGAAGAGAAGATTAAGTGTGTTTTTGTTTGAATCAAGTCTAGGTATTTACACACATTTTCAAGATACGGAAATTAAAATTTTCAATTTTAAAAACCCAAATTTATTTTTTAAAGAGCATTTTATAGGTTTTTCATATTTTTTGCCCGTTGACGCCGACGGTGAGAGCCACCAGTGAGCTCAGCGCCGGTCCTAACCGTCAGCGTTGACTCAACACCTCCCCGTCAGTTTTTCGCTGCCGACTCGTCACCATCAACTCCTCACCGCGTCAGGCAGTGGAGATGCTCTTAGAGCATGTACAACGGATCTCGACCCGGATCGCGGCTCACGTCCCGGCTCGTGTTTTTGCGGGACGTAGGACACAAGCCATCCCGTTGTGGGACGTGTTTTTCGCGTCCCGCGTCCCGCAAAAACACGGGACTCGGGACGTGCATCCTGGGTCGGTCCGTTGCTCGACACGTGTCCTATTTTAAAAAAAAATATATGAAAATTTTGATTTAACTAAATATGATTCGTCCACTCACAATACAAGACTCGCCATTATAAAACACAATTTATATTGAGTCCTTCATGTACGCCTCTAACCTAAACCCTTGTATTGTACATGCTCTTGGGTTTTATGAATCAACCAGCAACACATTTGGGTAAGAGAATGAATATTAAATTCCTAAGAATGCAAGGTGTCTATATAGTGGACCCAAGTCGAGAACGGTCTTCCTCCAAGTCAGGCCGAGTCAGAAACACAATGCCTGTTTTTAAATCAGTTTAATAAAATGATTTTCTAATAATAATAATAAACTCAGCTATATATGTACACGGAAAGTTCGTGCAAAGATGTTGACCAAGGTGGTCATCCCATGTCCGAATTAAACCCCAATATTGGCCAGGCTTTAGTATATAAACTCAGCTATGTATGCGTTAGGTACTCAAACGAACACTCCCCCAAAAAAACACAAATTGTGCTCTGTGGGTGAGCGCCTGCAAATGAGAGGCAAAACAGGAAGGAAGAAGATGAAAATGGAGGCTCAGACCTGGGTTTACTCGTGGCTTGTCTTGTATTTGTGGGCGTTGACGATGATAATGCCAACATGGTCATCATCATCATCAGCAGCAGCAGAGAATAGTTTATCTTATGCAAGACCTGAGTGCAAGGACAAGTGTGGGGATATCATGGTTCCATACCCATTTGGAATAGACGAGTTAAGGTGTGCTAAGAACAATGACTTTCTCTTGATCTGCAACCGCTCCTTTTCTCCTCCAAAGTTAACACTGCAGTTTTTTGACACTACGCCAATTACAAACATATCAACGGAGGACAGCACAATGGTTGTCAGCATAGACGCAGCATTTGATTGCTATGATGGAATCGGAAGGAATCATTTCAGCCAAAGTATGAGTCTGGGCACCTCATTACCATTCACCATCTCCAACACCCGAAACAAGTTCACAGCAGTAGGTTGCGATGTCTCTGCCATTCTGGAAAACTCTGAAGGGTCCGGAAGTGCATGCGCTTCATTGTGTGAACGACCTGATGACAATTTTGCCGACGAAAGTACCTGCTTGAGTGCTGCTGGATGCTGCCAGACCGCAATCCCAAAGCATCTCAAGTCCCTGGCTATTGAAATAGGCAGCCTCACCAACCATACTAATATTTCAGTATCGAATCCTTGTGGTTATGCTTTTCTACTTGACACACAATCCAAGTTCAATTTAGCAGTTAATATTAACACCACCAGCTTCCCAAATCCATATCCCAACCCTCCTGTGGCACTAGAATGGGTCATATCAGGCAAGAAAGGTTGTGAAGGTCAGTGCGGTCCCAACTCTGACTGTGTCCAGTATGAAAATGCCGGTGGATATCGTTGCAACTGCACTGAAGGTTACATGGGGAATCCATATCTTACACAAGGATGTCCAGGTACCAAAAATTATGATCCTCTTCTCTACTTCATCCGTTTTAGTTACTATTTGACTTCCTACTCATGTTGAAATTGTATCTGTTTTAGTTACTATTTGACTTCCTACTCATGTTGAAATTGTAAGGAGCCAAGGCTGACCATAAAAAAAAATTAAAAATAGGATGAATTGCAAAAAAAAAAAAAATCTCTCAACTTCTAACAGCTCAGGCTTTATTATTTTATTATTTCTCTCTTAATTATTTATGCTCTGCATGACTGTAGTAAATTGAAGTTATATTCACTCAATTTCTATTCCATAAATGGTAAATGTAAAATATAATCTAAGGTCGCATCATTTTTCACTGTCCGTAGTACTACTATATAACATTAATTTGTTGACTTGTTTGTGTGACGATAATTAGATATTGACGAGTGCAAGAGCAACCCGTGCAAGGGAATTGCAAGATGCAAGAACATTCCGGGGCACTTCTTATGCAATTGTCCATTCGGCATGGATATAGCAGCGGACAAACTCTCTTGCCAACTATCCACACGTGCTGCTGTTGTAGCAGGTACTAATACTTCTGACTTCTTAATGCAGTCAGATACTTTGTATCTATTGGGTGTACAAAATCATAATTAAGCTATATACTATCAGTTTAACCTTTTAATTAAATAGATATACTCTATAATATGTTATCATTACCATAAGCTTTTATAAGGGAGAGTTTCCTATTGAACTCCTCTGGTACCACCACTACCACTACCACTACCACTATATAAGAACATCATCACTGCCCTGTAAATGAGACTTCTATCTGCCACTAAAACTATTGTATTAGAGTTCTCTATATTATAATGCCCAAGCATTTGAATCTAGGAATATGAATATTAAATAATTAGAAATATGTCCTGCAAGCCGCAATGAGCTTGCAAATGATAGTATAGTGCATAGACCAATAATTTGAATCTCAATTTTCAATTCAAACTTTTAGTTGAATCTACAGTCTGACAAATTATAGTATCGTCTAAGTCTCCCTTTACTACTAATGCAGTAGACTTCTCTTCTAATTAAATGTAAATTTCTACTGGTCATCGACAAAAAAGACATCTCCAATGGTTAACAGTGTGGATCCATGATTACCACATCACATCACATACTACAAGTATTATATACATTTCCATGATGGATTAAACTTTAAAAACTTACTAGCATGGGCCAATTATAAAAAGGACAAACTAAATAGTTGCTAGGTGACACAAGCCATATGGGGCCACTGTAACATGCTAATAGTGATAAATGCAACACAAATTATAACAAGTCTAATACAAAAAGAATAGAGGCTACTAACACCATGCAAACAACAACGTATATGCCATCAATAAACCCAAAAATAAAAACAAACAAAATTTCCAATGTCTTTTAAACTTTTTGATCCCGGTTGGTCACATATGTATATACTGATGAGCTTTTTAACTTTAATGCAGCTGTTGGATTAATCACTTTGTTTGTGATCATCAGTCTCTTGATATTAATCATGTGCAAGAAAAAAAGGAAGCAAAACAATTTCATGAAAAATGGTGGAGAGCTGTTAAAGAACCAACGCATGAGGATCTTTACTGAGGCAGAGTTGATAAAGGCAACAAAAGGTTATGATAAAGATCAATTGCTTGGTGAGGGAGGTTATGGTTATGTCTACAAAGGTGTTTTAGAGGGAAACTTGCAAATTGCAGTCAAGAAGCCTAAGAGTGAGAACAAGATTGAAATGAGCCAAGATTTCTTGCGTGAAATAGGAACAGTTTCCCAAGTGAATCATAAGAATGTTGTGAAGCTCTTAGGATTGTGTTTGCAGACAAAAGTCCCCTTGTTGGTCTATGAATTCATTTCACATGGAACACTCTACCAGCATATCCATGACAAATCACGGAGACTGCTGCAGTCATGGAAAAATCGCCTGAGAGTAGCCGCTGAGATAGCACTTGCAATTGACTACCTGCATTCTTTGGCAGACCCTCCGATCATTCATGGAGATATAAAGTCTCTGAACATACTTTTGGATGACAATTATACAGCAAAAGTTGCTGATTTTGGAGCTTCGGTACTGGTTTCACCTGAGAAATCAGCATTAACCACAAGAATACAAGGGAGTTTGGGGTATCTTGATCCCGAGTATTTGACTACAGGTATTTTAACCGAAATGAGTGATGTCTATAGTTTCGGTGTTCTCCTTGTGGAGATCTTAACAGGGCAGAAACCTACCGCCACTTCAAGGTCAGGAGAGAAAAGAACCATAATTCAATATTTCATCTCAACAGCTGAGAACAGTGATCTGTTCGAGACTCTGGGTTTGGGTGTTACTGATGAAAGTGTAAAGGAGGAGATGGAAGAATTTGCAGAGATTGCAAGGAGATGCCTGCATCGTAGTGGGATTAGAAGGCCCACAATGAAGGAAGTGGCTGAAGACCTTGCCAGACTGAAGAAGCACAGTGAGAATTTTTCGGCACAACAAAATGGCACCGAGGAGACGGAGAACTTACTTGGCGAGTCATCATCATATTTTGATGGGAAGATGAACCCTGATAGGGATACCTACTCATTTGACATTGAGTCACCAATGCCCCCCAGTATCTAAGCATTGACGGGGAATCAGTAGTTTAAGTCTTGTTGTTCTCATAATTCACATAATGATTGTACTACAAACCCTGTCTTGTAATAAGTTAATTTGGTATTGTACCCTAAATATAATCAGGCATAGCTCGTCATGGTACGGGTTGAGCATGTTTTTACATATCAATTAATAGTTGTGCTACATTTTGATTCCTTTCTCGTTCCTAAAATGAATCAAAATTTTCCCTAGATGATTTAAAACCTACCAAGGAACCCACTCAGACAATACATAGACTAAAATCTTATACTCATTGCAGTTCATAAGCTATCAAATTTCTAGAAAATCATAGAGATAGCAAATAGAATGTGCGAATAAATTACGCAGAAGTATAAAGCAAATAGCAAAATTAACTCACATTAGCGGCACTCCTTGGCTGAAATTGACCCTGCGACAGTGAAGCAACCAGGCTCTCCTGCATCGCCGCACGGAACCAGAAGATCTTAACTTCCGCTTCCGAGAGGGGAGTCTAAATCGGATCGCACAATATCGCCTGTCTTGCCCAATGCGAGGGACACGATCTGTACCTGGCTATTTTCTCAGTTCTGTGAAACCGAAGGGTGTTTGGCTCCCGAGAAAGTGTGCGTTGGGAGAGACTGAGATGGTGCCATTTTAGATTTGGTCCCCGTATTAGATAGAAATGGGGAAAATGCAGATGGTGGCATTTCCCGCGCAGTCGAGGCCCTCATCCTGCTCGGCTTCCCTTGGACGTGGTCTCTTTGTTTGGGCCCATGATAGGCCCGTGTAAGCTTGTAATACGTTCCGAAAATCAGTTATGGTAGGGACGCCCCGTTACCGACTATGATTGTTTAACTATGAAAAGTTTACTATGTTCCATTGAAGGCCGTCGTTGACAAGTTGTCTTACGCCGTCCTTATCTTTGCCCCCTCTCTTGATTATAGGGTTTTTTTTTAAGCAATAACAAGATCAAAGTGCATTATTGTCAATAGAGGTTACAAAAGGACCGAAGTCCTGGGATCTAGAATATAGTTTGAGTCCCCCTCAGGTACCCAGCGCTCTTGGACCCGTAGAAATAGTCTGCTTAGCCTTAACAGACGCAAAACTAATTGAGATCTAGCCCGACCGTCCCAAAAACAAAGAGAAAGTCAAACCAACATAAAAATTCAAAACATAAAATAAGTCCAAATAACATAATAGGAACTGAAAATAAAACCAATTGTAAAAGAAATGATCTTCCCATGCCTCCAGAGTCTTCCCGAGACGAACAAGCACCATCCTTCCAGGTCTAGGGGAATAGGGTCAGGACCGCTCCCCCCATCCCGGGGTCCTCTCATTGGTCCTGGCAGGGCTGCCTAGATGCCCTCGCTTGTTGATCCTCACTATCTTCCTCATCCTCCAATTGCCGAGGTGATAATCCTAGGAGATCGGGTGCCCTCTTCAGCTTTATAGTTCGGGTATAGCATTGTCTTGTCCTACCCTTCCCCTTACCCTTGTTCGCCTTCATCCTCATCGGTCCCGGACCGTCCATCTGACCACTTGGCTCCTTCTGCTTCCCCCCACCAGCCATCATATCGATCGTTGGTCTTACAGTAAAAGCTTGCATGCCCTCATCCTCGGAGATGTTAGCCAGGTTACATGTCTTTGTGATCCCTGCGAATCCTTCTAACGATCCTGGATACACCTGCTGAGTAACTGGAATTATCTAATCGGGATGTTCCTTAACTATGTCACAAGTCTCTGAAAGGGTCTCCCCCTCTTCTGCCAGTACATTACCATCCCGTGGTCCCCGAGTTGGGCCGAGAGTAAGGGATGTAAGAAGCTCATCCACATGAAGCACCCGCGGTTCCCTAGGTGCTCCCAATCCGTACGGATCAGCCGGTCACATTCAATCACATTTGTACCCTTAAGGATTCATGGAACCGAACCTCCCATTTCCCCACTCTCGGGATGTTCGCTTGACATGCACCAATCTGATGGTTCAGTCGGCCGCACCTCGTACAAAAACCCGAAAGATGCTCATATTGCAACTATCTCACCAGTCCACAGGTACCGAAAATAACACCTCGCTATCGACCAACACCAGGTAGCAACTCAAATAAGAGGAGTAGGGACAACCATACTGCATACTACTTGGCCAACTTTTCTACTTAAATATGATTAATTATAACAAATAGACATAGACTTTTGTGGTTCTGGTCTATTACTTCAACCGTCAGCTCTACCAAGTAGCACTGACTGAAATAGACACCTCGCCAAAGATATGTAACGGACTTAATACAAATGGCTTTGTTAATTAAAGTCAATTTGCTCATGATTTTCGATAAATAAATCTTCTTGACTATGTCTAGCCAATCCAATTGGTCAGGCTTTAGTATATAAACACAACTAAGTATGCCGTACTGGAAAGTGTTTAGAAAGACCTTCCACCAACCTGATTATCGTCTTATAAAAATCAGGCTTCATTTTCAACTGTTTAGCGTGAAGTAAGGTCGCCGATGTTTTAATTGTAAGATCACCATGCCTACAATTGCACAACCTCTGGATCAAAGTGGTTGACATGTACAGTATAATTGGAAGAGACAGTTTATGCGTAATAAGGCTATCCACATTGGCGTCGAACCGATTAAGTCTAATGGGTGGGAAAAAAAAAATAAGCCTAATTCGTGGGAAAAAATAGGCCGAAATTATTTTTTAATTATTTGGGCCACATGACGATTCTTCATAAGAGAATCCGGCTTCGACTCTTTTCGATGGTCTACAACCCCGTCGACTTTTATGGGGTCGAATCGATTGAATCGTGGATTCTTGTTTTTTTTTCCGAAAAAAATACCAATCGACACATTTATTCGACGCACAAGTAAACGCCAATATGAATAGTCTAAGCATATACATGTGTGTTAGGATAGTCCTCCCATTTTCGAAAGTTTGATGATGTACGTGAAATGCACATGATGATTCCATCCATACTGGCGTTATCTTACACGATATATGACTTTTGCCAATTTCATAAAGGTCATTAGCAAAACTTGAAAATGAAGGTGGCGGTACATAGGCCAAAACAGTGTCAAATACATTGTACGGAGACAAAGTTTTCCCTATGGAGTAAAACAAATAAGGAAAAAATCACTCACTGAATATACACCGCCATCAACTAACTACCCCTAAGTATAAACTACCGTTATTTCATATATTTTCGTAACATTTTCTGTTACTATCATACATGGTGTGCTGTAATCCAAAAAATATGGGTGGTCAGCGTCTAAACCCTAGGGCGATGTCGGGGTCTTGGTCAAGGTCATGGCTTTAGCCATGGCTGCTGCTCTCAGGGTGATGGATCACCATACCATGTCATGGTATGGACAAACGCAACTCTTCTTTTCGATTCTTTTTGAGATAGAAAAGCTAAGGTTTTGTGATTTCATGGAGGTGGCGACAAGGATCGTTACCAGCAACTCCGACAGCGTCTATGTTCCGAGCAGCGTTGACACAGGAACACGGATGGTAACCCTCTTCCCTTCGATGTCTCCGGCCTCGCAGTCTCGCGCATCCTCTCAGTCCCCTGGTTCTCGGACACCGAGGGATGATGATCTGTAGTGCGGGCGCTGTGTGGTACGTCGTACTCTTGTGGTGGGACTGTGCCCTCGGCATCGTATGGGGGAGAAGACGGCGATTTCGTTACGGATGGGGTCCTCGGTCTAAGGCTTCTGGTGAGGAAGAGCCATGACGGACGAGACGGGGTCAGAGGATCGGGACATCGTCCTTTTGGTCATTCTTGGGGGTCAACTCCTGCCAGGGTCGGCTCCTATGGTGGCGGTCTCCTCGGAGACCAGGACGGTGAGGCAGGACGAGCATGGGCAGCCGGCGACGTGGAGGCGGCGGCTTGGGACGGAACCCCCTAGGGTTTCGACGGAGGTGCCATGGAAACTGGGCCCTCAGAACGGGCATGGGTGGAGTGGGTCTTATGGGGTTACGGGTCGGGCCAGAGGAGGTAGGTTGCGGACTAGTGATGGGCCAAGGGTCTGGGGCGGGCCGAGACAAGAGCAACCGGTTCGGGCTGGATCTGGTCAAGGCAATCGGGTCGGGGTTGGACCGGGTCGGAGGGGTGGGCAATCTGGGTTCCACAACCGGCCCCGGACAATCAACATTCCTGGCGGGGCATCATTTTAGCGGAAGGGGGCTCAATGCACCCTCGCCTCGCGGAATGAGTCCGAAGGGGTCAAGAGGGGGGTCGACCGGTTACACAGCCCTCTGGACGTAAGGTGCCATCGATTCCACCAAGTACCGGCGCGACATTCTTCAATCATATTGGGAACCAACAACTTTACGTTTTTAAAGACCCTCATTATCATCAGAGGGGGTACGACATCTGCTGATTTCTTGGGATGATGCAAAGTCCAATTGAGTCATTCAGTCCCTGGTTACAGGGATGCCCGGGGCGTCACTCTAAGGCTTCAGTATTCTACTGGAGCACAACTCAGAGTCGATCTATGCCTAATCGGATCATAAGGTTTACTCGGCCCTACCTCACAGTCTTCAGCCGCTGTACCGGTTGCTTCGGCGGCTATCGCAGCATTCTCATGTCGACATCTTTGAAACAATTCGGTGAAAGAGTAATTTTCAATATAGTAGTTGTCCCACTATGTGTGGATCCGTTACTTTGTTTTCGTGCAATATTTTCAATTGTTAGTTGTCTCTCCTGGGTTACCCGTTTTGGGATTCTACCTCTAGAGAGTTTCTCTTATTATTAATATATTACTCTTGTTACTCACTAAAAAAACTACCCCTAAGTATTAGAAGTTTTTGACAGCCCCCTTGAGGTTTTTAGTCCTAATTTACCAAATTTTAGACCTGAAATGACAAAAATAACTTCACGAAAAAATATAGGGAAAATTGTAAAAAAAACTTACGATGAGCTATGCGTATTTTACAAAACCTTACGATGAATTATTTCCTTTGCAAAAATTCATAGTATACTATTTTCTGTCTACAATTCACTAACGGGATTAATATTTTTATTGTTGCAAAAAGTTGGTAATGTCACTGTAAAAGTGCGTACGTAACTTATCCACATTGCAAAACATGTATACATAAAGGTTAAAGGCAAAACTGTCATTTTCAAGAAAAAAGAATTATGTGATTGTCATAAACTAAAGGGAGAACGTCGAATCCTAACTTAATGAGGAATGTGTTTCGCAAGTCCTAACTACGCGCACTTTTTTGTCACGTGTCCTGAAGAAAAGGTGTTTTTTACAAAACATGTAAAATGATACCAAAAAAGTGGTATAACATTTGCATTCAATGGTTTTTCCTCTTATTTTTTGTATAATAAGAAAATGATATTGCCATAGCCATATTATTCCAATCTATTCCCGAAAGTTAATTATGCAGGTTGGAGAGCAAGACACATCAAAAGAGATTTAGGAGGCCATTAAATCACACCATCTAGGAGCAGATCGTGTGAAACAGACAAGACTTCAAATGTTGATGGCAGACTTTGACATATTGACAATGAATCATAACGATTCGTAGATGACTTTGCGGGAAAGATATCGGGTAATGCATCAAAAGAAGCTTCTTTGGGAGAAGGCATAGAAGAATCCAAGTTGATAAGAAGTTCTTAAAAGCACTTTCGAGAAGCAAATACATTCATATTGTCGCTTCACTTGAACAAATCCTAGACCTAAAGACAATAGGGTTTATAAGGACATAGTGGGGAGGATAAAGGCATACGAAGAACGTGTTGAAGAAGAACCCCAAAGAGAGGATCAAGGGAGATTCATGTGGGCGAATAAAGAACAAAGTAACCGAGGAGGCTATGGAGGCTCACGAGGTAGAGGTCGAGGCAGAAGTGGACGAGGCAGGGGTCGAGGTAGATCCAATGGCTAGAACCACGGAGGAGACAACAGAGAAAGCAATCAGAAACCTAAAAGAGATCGTTCCACGGTGATTTGCTGGGTGTGTAACAAGGCGGGTCACTTTACATCTATTTGTCCTAACAGAGAAAGACAACAAAAGCGCCAAGAGACAAACTTGAACGAGACTCAAGTAGCCGATGATGCTCTTTATGTTCACGAGGTGGTACTTTTGAACGAAGATAAGGTGTTTCCGAAACGTTACGACATTCACGATCGAAACACAAGTATCTGGTATCTATACAATGGTGCAAGCAATAACATGACGGGAGAAAATGATTATTTCTCGAGTTTGGATGAGAATATAAAAGGGAAGATAAAGTTTGGTGACGGGTCGTATGTTGATATTGTAGGAAAGGGTATGATAATTTTTGTGTGCAAGACATGAGAGAAAAGAGCACTCAAGGACATATACTATATACTCGAGCTACAACACAATATCATCAATCTAGGTCAAGCCACGGAGAATGAGTGTGAAGTAAGTACACATGAAAGGAAGCACTTTACCTCTAAGTGATTCGAGCGGGAGGCTGGTAGTGCGAGTCGAAAGATCACCAAACAGAATTTACAAAACACTGACGGAAGTTAGTTATCCTAAGTGTTTGTTGGTGTAAGGCGTTGATGTCACAAGAAATTGACACGCACGTCTTGGACATATTAACGTTGGTGTGATGAATAACATGGTCAAGATAGACATGGTCGAAGGTATGCCACAAGCTTTACACGAGAAGAAAGTCTGCAATGCTTGCTTGGCAGGGAAACAAACGAGAAAATCGTTTCCAATTAAAGTGACTTACCATGCTTCTCAAGTGGTGGAATTAGTTCACGGAGATCTGTGTGGACCAATCTCACCACCAACACTAACGAACAATCGATATGTCTTCGTATTGATCGACGACTTCTCCAGGTATATGTGGACAATATTGTTAAAGGAGAAGAGCGAGGCATTTGATCGTTTTAAAAGGTTTAAGAAGAACATTGAGAAGAACACATGTTTATCAATAAAAACCTTTCACATCGGTCGAGGATGAGAGTTTACCTTAATATAGTTCAATCTATTATGTGAAGAGAATGAATCACAAGACATCTAACAACACCATGCACACCGCAACAGAACGACGTTGTAGAGAGAAGGAATCGAACATTGTTGGAGATGACTCGGAGTATCCTTAAGGCTATGGATGTTCTTGTAGTTGAGCAGAAGGCAGACACAATTACCAAGCCCTTAGAACGTATCAAGTTCAAAGAGATGAGAAGTTTGATCAGAGTTCAAGCGATCGAGATTCTCGAAGTTCAAGTTGAAATTACAGGGGAGAGTGTTGGATAATTCCAAAGCTTGCAATAAAAGTTATCTCTAGGATAAGTTGTTCATAAAGAGATAGAGATAAGGTATACAACTAAGGAGATAAAGATAAGGTATACAACTAAAGAAATAGAGATAAGAGTTGTGACCCTAGTGGATTAAGGAGTCAAGTTTAATATATAAATAGGTAGCTCTATTTGGAAAGTAAGACCATGAGACTATGTGGAGAGTAAGATCACAAGTACTACGAGATCTTGAGAGTGATTTAGTTTTGAGTGAGTTTTAAATCAATAAGAAAAGTCGTTCTTATACTTTCGAGTAGGCTACGGTCGGCCTCACTGGCTTCAGGGCGTTGTGAGGGAATACGGGTGGTTAGTCTAACCAGACTACCACGATTCGGAGGAATGGACTTTCCTCGAGATGGCTTCACGCTGAGTAAGGCTTGGAGCTTGGCTTTCTTGGGGCATCCTCGGATCAAATGTGGTCCTCCACATAGATAACATCCATCCCTCGAGGCAGGACAATGTAGGTAGGCCTTCAGATTGGCTATCCGGTGTCCAGTGGTTGGTTCCCTTGTCAGTGCAGCGAGGTGAAGGATATCCATGGTGGCTTCTTCTTCGGGCTCTTCATCCAAGAGGATAACGTTGATTTGGTTCTTCTTAGGGCACTCTCGGGTCCAGTGATTTCCACCGCATATGTGGCATGGACTACGGGGTGCGTTGCCACTCGATTGTAGCTTTGTCGAACCTAGTTGTCGTTCCCTTGGGATGATCGGTCTTCTCTCCAAAGTTCGTGAGCTGCTTGGCCAAGGACAGTGCATCTTTAATGTCTTCCACACCTTGTCGCTTGAGCTCCTATCGTGCCCACATTTTCAGTCTTTGTGTGAAGTTGAACACTACATCGATCGGGCTCATGTCCGGTATGGATAGCATGAGGGTCGTGAATTCGGTGATGTATTCGTGGATGGAGTTGGTGTGCTTTAGGTCTCACATGCATACGCGTGCCTCTTCGGTTGCGTTCGTCAGGATGAACTACAAGTTGAGTCTCGTCTTGAAATCATCCCACAAGGAGATGATGCACGTAGCTAGATTTCTTTGCGCTTTCTCCTCCACCATACGGAAGAGGTATTTTTCAAATAGTTTTTTTTTTTGGGGGGGGGGGGGGTTTGAATCTTGTCTTCATTGTCCATCACATGTTGGGCGTTGAACTAGCGGTTAAGGTGCCACAGGAAGTTGTCGATCTCTTCAGCATTACGGCTGCCAATGTAGGCCTTGGGTCGGGGAACATCTACGGCCGCGAAATCATGAGGAGGAGCTACACATTTTCGGATCGTGCTTGCTTGTAGAGTTCCAAATCAGCCTTCAGAGCATCGATCTGGCATTGGTGGGATACTTCCACATGCACGAGTTTATCTACGAGGACGACTTCCTGTTCACGGAGAGCGTCGTGGAGTTGGTCATTGGCTTCGCCTTGTAGAATGACCAACTCGTTGATACAAGTCTTGGTTATATCTTCAAGGAAGTTCAACTGGATGTAGACGGGTTTGGTCTCTATTGGGGAGATGTTGGAACGCATGGTGGACTATGGTGCGGAATAACCTAGTTGTATACCAGGCCCTGATACCAATTGTAACGGCCCGAGAGTTCGGTGGTATGCTCCTCGGAACGTTCAACCTTAGGACAAGGATATCAGACCCGGGCGTCTTAAGTAAGCCTGGACGGGATTGACCCAAGATACGGGCAGGACTGTCCATGGGTCGGGGCCCGACCATGCAGATGTGTTTTTGAACCACCCTGGAATGACCGGGTTGTCCAAATTGGAACCCATCCCCGGCCTCAGGCTTATTAAGCCATTTAGACCCCGCCCGTTCAGATTATGGGGCGGGTCACCGGTTTGCATCGGTCCAACCGGAATACATTTCAATCCTACAGTTAAGAGCTTCAAAATTACTACATTCGCCAAACTAACACATGATTTTTCAATCTTTTTTTATTGGCCAAAAAACCCATTATGAAGTGATCAACGAGTTTAAAAGCTCTGAATTTGATCACTTCTTAATGATGAAAAAATGTCCTATCCTATTAAAATTCATCATATATTTAGTTGTCCTATCCTAGCGGTTGGGGTCGGGCCTTGATGAGGATTGTTTTCTCAATCCAGACCTGGACCCAATTGTCAATAGGGCATCTAATTGCAACCCACTATCACCCCCATAACTCATTAAGGGCACCCCAATGGGGTTGAGGTGGGCCGGTTTAACTGGTTGGCCCGGGTTTTGAGTCCATTTTGGACAGCCTTAGATACAGGGCTTATGTAAACGACTATTTTATCTCAAAAAGGTAGCGTTTACAAAGGATACACACATATTGTGAACCTCACAGGTCTCTCTACCTAGAGAAGTCTACGAAGTATTTTGATACCCTATACAATACACTATTAGGCTATATATAGGGGTTCGGCTGGCCTTGCTTGGTGAGCAAGGTTTCCTGATCCTACAAGGAAAAGGAAACCTCACAAAATAGAAGGTCGTCTATTTTGGACGACAAGTCGATCTGACTTGGAGGGCAAGGCATGTGGAGTCTTTTGTGGCTTTGGAACCTGGGATGGGCCTCGGACCTAGGCAGGCTTGGCGCGCGCGCACGGGCATGGATGGGCCTGGTCAATCTTTGCACGGATGGACGGGCCAGGCTTCGGTCCTGACGCAAACAGACGGGTCTGGATGGCAAAAATACTCACTGTCATCGTGTTTTTACTTCAAGGTAGCTCACCAAATACTCGGCAACTTTTCCCAACATTTATATCTCTTACGATTACGTGCCATATTGTTGAGTAATATTTAAATACTATCTAAATGTAGGAAGGACTATGTGTGAGAGTATTCATAGGGTACATCGAATTCGTTTATAAACTTCACTCCAAAAATTTAGTCATCGAAATCCGAAATGTATACGATTTTTTTCAAATAAAAGTTTTCAAAGTTGCGTAAGAGAAATAGAAATGACTAGAATACAACATTTATAACAAACTCAGTCATAATATCATAACGTGGTAACACCCGTCTTAACGTTTAACCGTGATTTTTTTTTTTTTGAAGAGAATGAATGTTAAATTCTTAGAAATGCAAGGGGTCTATATTATATAGTGGACCCAAGACGGGGAAGGGTCTTCCTCCAACAAGTAAGCCCTTCGAGTTCGGACCTAGTCAGAAACACAATGCCTGGCTTTCTAATAATAATAAACTCAGTTATGTACACGGAAAGTATGCGTTAGTATATTGGTCAGGCAGGCTTTAGTATATAAGCTCAGCTAAGTATGCGTTAGGTACTCAAACGAACACTTCCCAAAATACTCATACTGTGCTCTGTGGGTGAGCGCTTGCAAAAGAGAGGCAAAATGGGAAGGAAGAAGATGAAAACAGAGGCTCAGACCTGGGTTTACTCGTGGCTTGTCTTATATTTGTGGGCGTTGATGTTGATAACGCCATCATCATCATCATCATCATCATCATCATCATCATCATCATCATCATCATCATCATCATCATCAGCAGAGAATACTACATCGTATGCTCTACCTGGGTGCAACAGGACATGCGGGGACGTCATGGTTCCATATCCATTTGGAATAGATGAATTGGTTTGTGCCAAGAATGAGACCTTTTTCTTGACCTGCAACCACTCATTTTCTCCTCCACAGCTACTGTTCGGTGAAAATATGCCAATTGAAAGTATATCAACCGAGAACAGCACAGTAGTTGTCCGCATAGACGCAGCATTTAACTGCTACGATGGAACCGGAAACAATCTCTTCAACCAAAATATAGGTATGGATAGCTCACTGCCGTTCACGTTCTCCAACACCCGAAACAAGTTCACAGTAATAGGCTGTGATGTCACAGCCGCCATGGGAGACGACGAAAGCGCAAGTGGATGCTCTACCCTGTGTATGCAGCCTGATGACAATTTCGCCAAAGGGGGTATCTGCTCCAGTAATATTGGATGCTGCCAGACTACAATCCAAAAGCATCTCAAGTCGCCTGCTATTAGAATTACCAGTGTCCATAACCATACAACTTGGTCAAAATCCAATCCTTGCAGTTATGCTTTTCTACTTGACATAGACTCTAATTTCAGCTTATTAGATAATATAAGCACCACCAGCTACCCAGATCCATATCCCAACCCTCCTGTGGCAATAGAATGGGTGGTCTCAACTGAGCCGGGTTGCCAAGACCAGTGCAGTCCTAACGCTGAATGTGTCTACTCTGATAACGCCCTTGCATATCGTTGCAAATGCAGTCAAGGTTACATGGGGAATCCATATCTAAAAAAGTCAGGAGGATGCCAAGGTACCATAACTTCATTATCTTTTCTCCATTTCATCTGCTTTAGTTACTATTTGACTTTTCTACTCATGTTAAAAATTTAAGCAGCCATGACTAACCATAAAAAAAATTAAAATAGGATAAATTGCAAAACAAAAAAAGCTCTCATCCTTCACACCTGCGTTGCATTCACTATCTTTAATTCTTTGTGCATGTATAAAGAATGTAAATTCACCCCTGACTAATTTTTACGAGTACAGTAGAAGAAACTAAATTAAAATATTATTTTTAGAATACAAATGTTAATATTTTATTAAAATTATAAAAAATACAAAATAACATAACCAGTAAAGTTTCAATTAATATTCTTAATAAACTACACAGTTAAATTATTTAAAAAATATTCATGACACGTGATATATTACTGGAATATAAAAATAAATGATATGAGCCTTTTAACAGTTTTAATAAAATATTAGCATTTTCATCTTAAAATATTAGTTTTATTTTTATTTGCTGTAAATATATATTGATAATTTTGACTTCTCATATTCACTTGCATCCTAAAAATTGTTTAGGAATAAATAGACATACTTTTATTTCAGGGTGGTGAACTACAAAAGTCAGAAAGTTAATAATGGTTTGTAAAAATTTCTCCATAAAAATAGTATTTATAATTCATTCATTCTCAATTCCCATTTTAATTACCACCCAGTAAGACATTCATGAGACAGGGTACAAAATAGCATATATACTTTTTACTTGATTTTTTTTTTTATATCTCGTAAGAGATACATAAGGTTTCTCCCTACGAACTACATCTTAGATAAACATAGAAGGTACATCCAGCCATTGTTCGCTTTCCCTAGCCAGGACAGCCAGTTAAGCAATTATAAGAGCTACATTGTTTTCTTCTCTTGGAACCCATAAAATCTTCTCTAAACCAAGTATCCTCATATATTCAATTACATCCGAGATGACTACTCTATAGTAACTAAATATCGCCTGAATCTGAATTTTTTGGATCACACATTAAATCAATTTCCACTTCTCCTACCCATATACTGTTTGTGGGCATGATTATAGATCAAATTTATAGTCATTCAATTTCTATTCCATGAATGGTAAATGTAAAATTTAATCTAAGGTCGCATCACTTTTTACTTCCCGTAGAACTATAACATTAATTCGTTGACTTGTTTGTGTGACAATAATTAGATATTGACGAGTGCAAGAACAACCCGTGCAAGGGAATGGCAAGATGCAAGAACACAGATGGGGACGTCTTATGCAAGTGTCCAGTAGGCATGAAAAACGCGAGCAATGTCTCTTGCCAAATATCCACAGTTGCTGCTGTTGTAGCAGGTACTAATACTTCGGTCTTCTTTATGCTTTGGGTGTAAAAAATCACAATCAAGCCATAAACTATCAAGTTAACCTTTTAACTGAATAGATACTCTATAATATATGTTATCACTTATGAGTGACAAAAGCTTTTATAAGGTAGGGTTTCACATCGCACTCCCACTGTAAGGACTAAGAACATCATCATTGTCCTGTAATTGACTTCAATGTACCACTAAAACTAATGAATTAGAGTTTACTATGTCATATTATCATACCGACCAAACATTTTTTTATCATATATAATTTTATTAGAACTGAGACGCGGTTATATAAGCAAGCATATCATAATATTGCACGAAAATGAACGACATGAACAAAAAAGAAACAAAAGAATGAGGCGTAAATCTTGACTCGTAGATACCAGACGCGAATCCTATAATAATATCCGGCTAATCTAGAGATAAAGGTGCGGTAGGTAAAGTCTACAAAGATGGTTATTCAGTAGGAACGCAAGAGACTCATGTCCTGACTCGACCTGAAGATATCCACACATGGATGGGTATCCAGGGAGAACACTAGGACGTGAAGGAACCCTAATGTATGGTGTACATCGATCTTGACAGGGCGTGGTATGCGGTTCCAGACATACCTTGTTGCATAGTAGGCAACTCATTTGGCTTGGCGGGACTGCAGGGTAGTTCTCGCCTGGTCATGGTTGGTTTTGTGGCCGATATTGTGTATGGCGTCCTCACTTCCGAGTACCCCTATGGCCACGGGGTACTAAAGGGGGCCTTGTCTTCCTGCATTAGGTTCCGGTCACGAGGGTTGGACTGATAAATAGGGCCACAATTCTCATGGCCTTAGTAGGTGGTGGCCATGGTGATGTGTGTGTTGGAAATACGGGCGGGAAGGGTGATCCCATTCTCCTCTTGTGGTGGACGCAGTCGCAGGACCGGCCACTTGTTTCATTCCGTTAGGTAAGCCTTCAATTGCCAGCTTGTAGAGATACGTCTGCACCCCTCTGGAGTATTGACGTCCCGACCGGCCTCATATTGCGGCACGAATTGGGGGTGGTTGTGCCTCTCGTGTGGTGTCCGGATGGGATGTTGTATCCGTCTAGAACGATCTTGCTTGAAGGGCTGGCCACTTCTCCTATTCACGGAGATAAAGCTCATTCACTTGATGGTATTGCCCTCTGATATCGTCATGCGCCGGATTCTACGGGAGATTCCCGCCCTTTAAAATACCATCTTGTTGTGACGGTATTGGATTGGACGTTGGAAGAGAAGGCGTGAGCGAGGAAAGAGTGGTAATGGCGGTATAGTATGAGGGGAGGTGGGAGTAGTACTTGTATATGACCTGAGATCAGGATTGGCGGAGGCGAGTAGGGTAGCGTCGTGGTGTCATGAGCCGCCATATACCTCCATATTCTATCGTTCCATGGCATGGTGGTTAAGTGTGATGGTATGTGGATGAGAATGGTTGTGTGCAAAGTTGGCCGGAAAGTACCGAGTGGTGTTTTAGGCGACGCACGACTGGAGATAGTGTGGAGATGGAGGAGAGAACCCTAAAGGAATAGTTTTAGATTTGAGGTCTAATTTAACGACCACACATTTGAATCTAGGCATATGAATATTAAATAATTAGAACTGTGTCCTGAAAGCCACAATGAGCTCGCAAATGATAGTATACTAGCATATAATAAAATTTTAGTTAAATCAACTATATGATAAACTATAATATCGTTCAAATCTCCAGGTGCAGTAGACTTCTCTTCTAATGAAATGTAAATTTCTACTGGTCATAGACAAAAAAGACCTCTCTAAAGGTTAACAGTGTGGATCCACGATTACCACATCACATCATATACTAAAAGTATAATATGCATTTCCATGATAGATTAAACTTACTAGCATGGACCAACTAAAAAAAGGACAAACTAAATAGCTGCTAGGTGACACATCCCATATGGGGCCTTTGTTATATGTTAATAGTGACAAATGCATCACAAATTATAATGAGTCTGATGCAAAAAAAGAAAAGAAAAATAGAGGCTACTAACACGTTACAAACAACAACGTATATGCCATCATCAAACCCAAAAATAAAAAGAAACAAATTTTCCAATGTCTTTTAAACTTTTTGATCCCGGTTGGTCACATATGTATATACTGATGAGCTTTTTAACTTTAATGCAGCTGTTGGATTAATCTCTTTGTCTGTGATCATCAGTCTTTTGATATTAATCATGTGCAAGAAAAAAAGGAAGCAAAACAATTTCATGAAAAATGGTGGAGAGCTGTTAAAGAACCAACGCATGAAGATCTTTACTGAGGCAGAGTTGATAAAGGCAACAAAAGGTTATGATAAAGATCAATTGCTTGGTGAGGGAGGTTATGGTTATGTCTACAAAGGTGTTTTAGAGGGTAACATGCAAATTGCAGTCAAGAAGCCTAAGATTGAGAACAAGATAGAAATGAGCCAAGATTTCTTGCGTGAAATAGGAACAGTTTCCCAAGTGAATCATAAGAATGTTGTGAAGCTCGTGGGATTGTGTTTGCAGACAAAAGTCCCCTTGTTGGTCTATGAATTCATTTCAAATGGAACACTCTACCAGCATATCCATGACAAATCACGGAGACTGCTGCAGTCATGGAAAAAACGCCTGGGAGTAGCCGCTGAGATAGCACTCGCAATTGACTACCTGCATTCTTTGGCAGACCCTCCGATCATTCATGGAGATATAAAGTCTCTGAACATACTTTTGGATGACAATTATACAGCAAAAGTTGCAGATTTTGGAGCTTCGGTACTGGTTTCACCTGAGAAATCAGCATTAACCACAAGAATACAAGGGAGTTTGGGGTATCTTGATCCCGAGTATCTGACTACAGGTATTTTAACCGAAATGAGTGATGTCTATAGTTTCGGTGTTCTCCTTGTGGAGATCTTAACAGGGCAGAAACCTACCGCCACTTCAAGGTCAGGAGAGAAAAGAACCATAATTCAATATTTCATCTCAACAGCTGAGAACAGTGATCTGTTCGAGACTCTGGATTTGGGTGTTATTGATGAAAGTGTAATGGAGGAGATGGAAGAATTTGCAGAGATTGCAAGGAGATGCCTGCATCGTAGTGGGATTAGAAGGCCCACAATGAAAGAAGTGGCTGAAGACCTTGCGAGACTGAAGAAGCACAGTGAGAATTTTTCGGCACAACAAAATGGCACCGAGGAGACGGAGCACTTACTTGGCGAGTCATCATCATATTTTGATGGGAAGATGAACCCTGATAGGGATACCTACTCGTTTGACATTGAGTCACCAATGCCCCCCAGTATCTAAGCATTGACGGGGAATCAGTAGTTTAAGTCTTGTTGTTCTCATAACTCACATAATGATTGTACTACAAACCCTGTCTTGTAATAAGTTAATTTGGTATTGTACCCTAAGAATAATCAGGCATAGCTCGTCATGGTACGGGTTGAGCTTGTTTTTACATGTCAATCAATAGTTGTGCTATATTTTGATTCCTTTCTCGTTCCTAAAATGAATCAAAAATTTCCCTAGATGATTCAAAACCTACCAAGGAACCCACTCAGACAATACATAGACTAACACCTTATACTCATTGCAGTTCATAAGCAATCAAATTTCTAGAAAATCATAGAGATAGCAAATATAATGTGCGGATAAATTATGGAGACGTATAAAGCAAATGGAAAAATTAACTCACATTTGTGGCACTCCTTGGCTAATAAATTGACACGGAACCAGAAGATCTTAACTTCCGCTTCCGAGAGATGGAATCTAAATCGGATCGCACAATCTCTCCGGTCTTGCCCGATGCGAGGACGATCTGTACCTGGGTATTTTCTCAGGTTCTGTGAAACCGAAGGGTGTTTGGCTCCCGAGAAAGTGCGCGTTGGGGAGACACTGAGATGGTGCAATTTTAGGCATTAGATAAAAATGGGGAAAATAGAGCTGGTGGCATTTCCCGCGCACTCGAGTCCCTTGACTGTGGTCTCTTTGTTTGGGCCCATGGTATTTGTATTGGGCTTGGCCCATTATGAAAATCAATTACGGTAGGGACGCCACGTTACCAACGATCATTGTTTAATGAAGATTAGTTTACTTCGTTGCATTGAACGCCCACTTTTATACTTCAATATAATTTTCTTGGTTAATTATTTTGTACACACTTTGAACTGGTAACCACTTTTTTTTGTATGAAAGTTTTATTTGTTCAATAGGAGTCTTTTACATTTCGGTAACACATATTTAATACATTTTATAAATTGATCACAAATCGTGTAATACTTATACATTTGTAAAACCAACACATAATGGATGCTAAATGTAATTAACCCTTTATTTAATTTTATTGTTACACGAGAAAATATATTATTAAATACCGGTAATAAGAATACACTAAAGCGGAATTAGAATCCTTAATCCCTATCACTCTCACACGTACTTTGAACAAGCATTCATGGAAAACCAGTGAACTGCTTTATTTGATGTCCTCGCGAATTTGAGTTACACATTCTCGATTATTAACAATAGGGATGTACAGTCTGCGACTACTAGACCTAGCGGGGAAGAAAGTATAGTCTTCATGTTGATGAGTTCAACCACGACTTGACATTCGTTTGTGACCCACGACTTAACAAGAAAGTATAATTTGCGATCGAACAGATGTTTCAACAGAAGGTGGGGGAGTCATGGCTTAAGCATAGCTTTGAGGAAACATGGCGGAGGTATTGGACTTGTCCCATTTTAGTTTGGACATATCTACTATATTGTGCCGTGAATAAAAATCATAAAATCGCATAGTTCTAGACAAAGGTTCTCTCTTACCTCTCTCTAGAAGCTTCAACCAGTTCACCTCCTTTCCTGCGCCACCATCGGTGGCTCGCATGGCTCCGGCCATGTGAGTCACCAGTCCTCCTCCTTTTCACCCCCCCCCCCCCGTCTCCAACCTACTTCCTCTCCCCTCTCACTCTTGGACCATCCTCTCCCTCCCCATTTCTCTTCTCCTTCTCTTCATCCTCCTTTCCCCTTTTTGGTTTTCCTCTTCTCTTTCCTTTTCCTTTCGTCGTTTTTCTCCCGATTCTTCAGATCTGGCCCTGTGGGCGACACATCTACCCTTATCCTTCATTTTGTTCGGCTTAGATCTAGATTCGTCTAGATCCTTGTCTAACTCGGTGGTTAGGTTTTAGGCCGCAGGGCTGGCGGTGGGATTCTACCCTTCCCTGCTCGAGCTTGATACTATGGCCCTCAGGCTTCACCTCGACTAATGACTCCTTAGGCGACACCGGCAAGATTTTTCAGATCCACAAGTGGGAAGTGTTTCTCATATGAGATTCACTGTGGATCTAGTCTTAATAGTGTCATTCCGGGGCTTCCATTGGCCTAGGGGTAGAGGCCCATTCACTTGTTATTAAACATCATAGTATCATATTTACATTCTTACTAGAGATAAAAAGACTTGGCCTTCACCAACTGGCAACTTGGTCGTATTAAATACATTTTTCAAAAGCACATTCACAAACGTGGTAATATTATATCGTAAACGCAATGACAAGGTTGGTGACAGTCTTTCTAAAAGACTCCAGCCCATTTCCTAGAAAGAAATGCCTACTTTTTGATCATTGGATACGGAAGCCTTAAACATATTAAAATAAAAGACAATATTTCTTTATGGTTGAACATTCTAACAACTCTATGGATGTTTATTTTGCAGTGAAAAACTATCGTTAACGAAACAAAACATGTAAATTCCATTTATCAATGATTGGTGAATTAAAAATAGGGATAAAAAAACAATATAACAAATCAAAAAAGAAGCATGCATATATATATATATAGGGAGGCTTTCAGGTGCGAACCCCTTTTAAAATGCGAACATGCGAACTCAACAACAACATGACACGTGTCGCGCTTAGAAATGCTCATCTTTTTTTTCCCATCAAGTTCATTAATTTAATTTTTCCCGCTTCGTTTCAACTTCGATTTAATTTTTTTTTTGCGCCAATATTCTTATTTTTTCAAGAGCTTTCTAACAAGTAGTGGATTGCATATATTTTGATGTGTTCTTGAATACGTGTGTGGATGTGTGAATATGAGTGCGAAAAAGTGTGATGTGTTTTGCAAATTTAGTGTATATGGTTTGCGGATTTAGTGTATATGGTTTGCGAATTTAGTGTATATGGTTTGCGGATTTAGTGTATATGGTTTGCGGATTTAATGTATATGGTTTGCGAATTTAGTGTATATGGTTTGCGAATTTATTTAGTGATGTTCAAGGCATGGAAGTTCTTTGCTGGTATGTTGGGAGCATTTTTCAAACAAATCAAAAGCACTGAACATAAAGAAGATGAAGATATTACAAATCAGCATAATATAGTATATATATTTATATATGGTATTAGACAATTAATATGATGATTTAAGTAACTGACTTGGTGTTACAGGGGTTGCCAACTACAAGCACTTTGACATTTGGAGATGCAACAGCATTGAGAGCACTGAATCAATAAAGATACAATTTTGAGCAACACATATAACATATATATATGGACACACTATAAATAACACTAAATTCACAAACCATATACACTAAATTCGCAAACCATATACACTAAATTCGCAAACATATACACTAAATCCGCAAACCATATACACTAATCCGCAAACCATATACACTAAATCCGCAAACCATATACACTAAATTTGCAAAACACACTAAATTCGCAAACATATACACTAAATCCGCAAACCATATACACTAAATCCGCAAACCATATACACTAAATCCGCAAAACACATCACACTTTTTCGCACTCATATTTACACATCCACTCACTTATTCAAAAACACATCAAAATATATGCAATCCACTACTTGTTAGAAAGCTCTTGAAAAAATAAGAATATTGGCGCAAGAAAAAATGAAATCGGAGTTGAAACGAAATGGGAAAATCGAATTAATAAACTTGATTATAAAAAAAGGGAGGGCATTTTCTGAGCGCGACACATGGCGCAATCTGGTTGAGTTCGCATGTTCGCACCGTACCTAGAAAAGTAAGCTATCAAAACAGGAAAAACAATCTAATATTGGATATAAATATATGTTCAGAGCAAAAAGAATGCAAAACAAACATATTAGAAATCCACTGAATGTTTGATTTGATATCTCACACTTCCCTTAATATTTTGTAATCCAATTTCTAAGTCATTCAAATAATGAAACTATGCATCTAAACATGAATATTAAAGAATATTAATATTTTCTTATTGAAAGGAAACAATACATGTATATATTAACAATCGGTGCTAGAATGTCTGATTTTTGTACGAATATGTGTAGTAAAAAAATCATTTATCGAAGAATAATCCATGGAGTTCACAGACTAAAAGCATGAGTCTCATTGTGTTTGACAATATTGAAAATCGGGGTTACTTATATACCCTAAAATTGTCTAGCAAAAAATTTAAGTATAGAAATTTCTAGAAGTTGATGATAATAGCTAGTCATATACGACGTCACATATAAGCTAGAAGGATTTGGTGTAATTGTCTAGAATTATCTTGAACCTATCATATTTTAACTTGATATGAATGTATCGTGTCTATAGATAAATATGAATCCTTAAATTTTTAGATTGTTGTATAGAATTCTAGATGGTACATCTTATCCATGAAAGCTGTCTTGTTAGAAATTAATCTTCATCATTCATTTTAGATTTTGAATGTTATAAGTAGATGTACAAGCTCATTCGTTCAATATAATCTAATATAATCTTTCTATTTAAACACGGTTGCTTTTTTAAAATTATATTTTTTCATAAAGAAAAAAAGACATCGATCAATTCTCGCTTTAGGCCCCAATAATCATTGGGTCGGCCCTGGGCTCAGAGGTTCAACAGGAATCTGGAAGAAGTATGTTTGGATGATGGTACTCTCGCTTGCCTTGTCTCGGGATATCCAGATTTGCTCATATCGGATCCAAACAAAACAATCCTACCCAAGCTCCGATTTCTTAAAGAGGAGATTGGATTGACTGTCGAGCAAGCCTGCTCTATACTCACTAAGGATGGTACTGTATTCAAAAGATCTATAACTGAATGTATTCATCCATGTTGGGAGGCAATAATTCTGATTCACCAAGGGGATCTGTCTGAGAGCAGGGAAGGGGATTTTGAGGAGTGTGGAGCTCTTGTTAGAAGAAGGGATGCGATTGAAATTCATCAAAGAGAAGCTTGTGAAGGAGAAGCCTCTATCATGCTCTGACCCTGCAAAGGTTGTGGAAGCTTTCAAATACCTCAAGAGAATGGGTATGGTGATCACCAAGGGGCTAACCAGCTTTGAATTTGGCTTGCGCGCCCTGTTATCCATGACACCGGATCTATTAAGTGAGAAGAAGTAGGTGTTCCGCAAGTGGGGATGAGATGGGTCCGTCTACCAGTAAGTCCTCAGTAAGCACGGAGGTATGTTGGCACTCGGTATCTCTAACCTAAACACCACATTCTCCTTTTTGATCGA
The DNA here is from genome assembly GCA_963921825.1 of Erodium maritimum. Taxonomy (NCBI): domain Eukaryota; kingdom Viridiplantae; phylum Streptophyta; class Magnoliopsida; order Geraniales; family Geraniaceae; genus Erodium; species Erodium maritimum. Next base: position 65,671,978 of record OY997592.1, on the reverse strand, counting down.
GGAGTGCAAGATCGACCATGTCAAAATTTCTACTGATGCTCTGCTCCTCAATAAGAGTGTGAAGAAGACATTGATCCCCCACCTCAGGATGTGGAACTTTCTCAAGTGGAAGAAAAACATTTTCGATTTATTTCGGTTCGGCGAGAAGAAGTTTGAAGAGGAGCTTGAAGGCTGCACCAAATGGGTTGACAAGCAACACATGATTCTTATCATTAACCTATTGGAGGAGTGCAAAGGGAAGAACTAGGTTACTAACTGTTTCTTCAATCATAGATATATCTGAACAAATATTTTACTATTTGAATAATATAATATTGTAGTTACACACTTAAGCTACAGATCCTCTGCTCAACTTTACATTGGCAATAATTATAACACTTCAGCCTCAACAGCAGCTACCATTAAACTTGAAAAAGAACATGAAAGAAACACAACTTAAAATCACTTCAACAGACACTTAACGAAAATGAGAAAAAGGCTTTCAATCTTTCTTTCTCAATGCAAATAGTGAAAAATCCACCTTTCTCGAGAACTGTTTTGATCTTCAGGCCTCTCCATAAGCCTCAGCTTACTCGCCAAACATCGCACCCTTTAGGGTGTTATAGATGAAGAAACAATGATGCTGACCTAAGACATATCCGAAAATCTCACTTTGGTTTCAAGCTGACCTTTCATATCCATCTTTCTCTGGTAACTTGGGAATCAGATATTCTCAGAATTCGAAATCGATGCGTCTATAATTCAACCTTTCGCTTCCTTATTGATACCCATATCTGCCTTGAAACCTTTCACATTAAGTTGTGCCGAAATCCAAATTCTCCCACTTGAAAGGAGCCACAGAGCCAACATCAGGAAGGCCCCTATAGAAAAGGCAGACACAGACACACACAGCTGCAATAGCCAGCATTGAATGAATGTAAGGACGGTGAAGCAAGCCATGTGCACCGGGATATCTTCCTCTGTACTTTGTTGCCACCACTGAACACTTGGCACAAGATTTGATCCCCCTTATGTACTGAGCACTTGGCTCGCTCTCTTGCATTGTTACTTGCTCTGTTTCTATTTGAAAAGAAACTTGACTGTTTCTTCTGTCAGCAAGCTTTCGGGCCACTAGCTTGTTGTATGAGTGATTGTTCCTGGTTGCAGCATATGCATAAGGGGACTGCCCGTTCGCATCTAAGAGAGATGTCCAGTTGTGTAACCCAATCTACAAGGGAAATGATTACTTAGAATACAAGAACGATCAATAATATATACAAGCCGGGATCAATTCTTGAAGATAATAGTACGAAAAGATAATAGCAAAAAAGTATCATGTAGTATTAATGTTTTAGCAAATCATAGCCTTCTTTGATAATGGCAAAGAAGTGCCTCGAATTTGCATTTTTGTTGGACATTGTATCAGTTTATTCCAAAATGGCGATTTTACCCTTGAAATTTAATTTTAAAATTCTAGATTTTCATCTCCCTTATTTTCTGTCTTTGCCAATTATCAAATTTTACTAACATAATCAAATTATTTTGGTTCGGTTACTAATTAATCGATAATCTTGATTAGGTTAAAAAATCACTAATAGTCAATGCACACCCTTAGGTACAAAGAGGGAGAAAATTAAAGGAGATGGAAATTCTGATATTTCTGATATTTTTTATTTTAGAATTTTAAGGGTAAAATCGTCATTTTGAAATAAATTGACAGTGCAACAAAATTACAAGTTCAAAACACTATTTTTCCATTAGCAAAGAAGAAGAAGACGATGATTTGCAAAAAAAAAAATGAATAACGTGTGTACTTTTTTGCAATTGTCGCTAATACAAACAAGCTCAGATCAATTTTTGAAGATAATAGCATACAAGGAAGGATCATCAAACATACCTCATGTGGGTCATTAGTCAAAGCATCGATCAATTCCTCTGAACCAGACGTGCAGGCAGCCAAATGAAGAGGAGTAAGACCACCTGCTCCAACAAGATTTGGAGGGAACAGATATTTCTTCGAGCTACCATCACTTCTACTTAAACAATAGTTTACAAGTAACTCAACCATATCCCGACACCTCCTCTTTACTGCCCGGTTCAAGAGCTGAATTTCCAACAGGGTCCCTAATGACTCTTTTGATAGCTCATCACCATCTGAGTTTCTCTCCACTAGTATGTCAAGTATTGTCTTAACCAAAGCGCACCAGTCTCTTTCAACTGAGAATGTCAATAGAAATTTGAATCTGTTAAGTGAAAAATCTGGGACCATGATCACGGAGGACGCCTTCCTTTGGAATAACCACCCAAGTTCGTTCAAGAAGTGTAAACCTTCTTCTTTTGACCTTGCCCGCCCCTGATCATGCATTCGGTCTTCATCAAACACTGATTCAAGAACTCTTAACTCTCTGCAGATGGGAGCATCAGCAACTATCACAGGGAAACTGTTGCCTCTGAAACCATTTTCCACCTGTTCAACACAATAGACGATATAAACTAAAAGTTCATTACCATTTCACTTTGTAATTTGATTAGGGGAATTCCTGAAAGCTACCTTTACGAATGGTCCACGAACGGAAAACTACCATTTAAAAAAATATGAACTTTAAACTACCTTTTGTTTGAAAAATTGTACAGTTGGATTTTTGTTAGTTTTTAAACAAAATGACCATTGTACTATTGTACCTTTTGAAAAATAACAATTTTGTAGATGTAGTTAAAAAATAATAATTTTAAAAATTGAATGAATAATTAAAATAAATATTTATTTTATATCTCAAGAACAATTCTGTTATTTTGTATAAAATAAAAATTATTTTTACTTTATTTTAATTCCAAGGGCAATTTTTACGTTTTGGAAAAAAATAAAAGTTTCCTTTCATTTAATGGGATTTTCAGTAATCGTACTGTGTTTCAAACAAAAGGTAGTTTAAAGTTCATGTTTTTCATAGAATAGTTTTACGTTTGTGGGCAATTCATTAAGGTAGTTTCTTTCAAAGAATTCCCACATTAGATTATCCACTGAAACAAAAGCAGTCAAAGCAATACCTCAATGAAAGAGCGACCTAGAACACCGGGAGTTCCATCATGAAATTTATAGCAGGACAACTTAATCTCATCATACATGGATCCTTGATCAGTGAGCCCTGTGGCTTCCTTCGTTACATATCCACCCAAGTAAGTGCAGTGAATCCTGCATTAATCTCATAATTTAATTTCATGAACAAATAAAGACGTAATAAGACAAAAATAAACTTCACATACAAGATGCAACAGCATATTGTTCTTACTTGGTGCCAGGACTAATCAGATTTCTACCCTTCAATACAACAGAGGTATCCTCACCACCCACAATAGCCAAAGGAGACACCGAAATCAACTCTGGGGAATTACTTGTTCTCCAGGATTTACACAGGCGAATTTTTCCTGAACATTTTAGACATGTATTGTCAATAAACATGAGTTAAGTGGAAGGAGGAATTGCTGTAAACTACCCTTTTGAATTGCCCGATTATGAAAAACTACCTTTTGATAAAATGTGAACTTTAAACTACCCTTTTGAACCGCCCAATTACAGGAGGTAATATGACCACAGCAGAGAGCATAAGAGTGATTCTTGACTCAAATGAATTGTGAAAATACACAAGAAGTTAAGATCAGAACAGTTTTCAAATAAAAAGGGAAATTTAAAGTTCATATTTTGTCAAAAGGTAGCTTTCCATAAATGGATGATTCAAAATGGTAGTTTTATGCAATTACCCCGAAAGGGAATTACTATCAGTGCTTCAGAAGACCACGTGATTTAAAGAAATAGAAGAGGTTAAGTCAATAGCCAGAAACCATGAGACTAAAAAGTTATGATATGATATCCATATTCACTAACACAACACTCACCCTGTTTATGTGATGCTAGTTGCCTGCCTGTATGAACTAGAAACCTTCCACTTCTCCAAAAATCATAATCTGAATGTTGGACCAAATAATTGACATGTTGAAGCAAATTTTCTTCAAACTGTAAAAAACAGACACATCCTGTAGGTGGTCAGCAACCTTCATGATATATGCTGCCTCAACTTGAAGCAATTCACTTACTTTGTCCCATGCAGCAGACGGCATTGACACATAAAGTGAAAGAACTACACAACCAGGCCTTATATAGCTCTCCATTTCGGTTGGACTAGTAGAAAGCCAATTGTAGATCTAAGACAAGAATGACAGGGAAAAAAAGTATTATTCCAAAAGTTATGGTATAAATTTCTTGATAATGAGAGTAACAAGTCAAAGCAAAAAAAAACTCCTTACTTGTGTTCGCAATGCTCCTGGGAAATGACTGGGATCCTTGTCAAACAGTTTGAACATTATTCGTCCACTTCGATCCTGTGTATCAATAAAGCAAGTTAATATTTACTGAGTATGAGAATAGCGATAAAGCCCCAAAGAAGAGTTCTCTTTGTTCTACCTGAGCATCGGAATTCAAGCTAGAGGGCGAATGATCAGACCCAGATGATGAAGTGTACCCTCCTTGATATCACGAGTTCTGATATGAACCACGGTCCAATCCTGTAGAAGACCCTCCAAAGAGATCAAGTGGTGTAGTATTGCATCTAGTCCTGCTGACTTCAAAATTTGTATTGACTTCCTTGTCTATGGACATCTTGTCAGACTTCACAGCTTCTGTTGAGCTATGCAATGGGAACAGCTTCTTCACAAGAGGAGGAGAAGATGAAGGTGATCTCTCTTCCATGGGGTTACTGCTGTCAGAAGAAAAGTACTTCCTAGAAGATGCAAGCTTTGGCGGGCTATCATTTTCTGGTGAAGAACTAAACAGTTGTAATGGTAAATGAGGCCGAGTTTCTTGAATTTGGCAATCTGAATCTTCCATGAGAGACTGGTAACTGGTACTACTCCTCTCTCCTCCAGCTGAAGGGAGCTCAGTAGGAGATGTCTTCCTAATAGTGGGGGCAATAGATTGATCAACAGAAGTTATCTTAGTTTTCTCACTGTCACTGCTCTGGCTACTTTGAGACAAGAAAGCAAGAGCTTCAGGAGAAGAAGCAGCCAGAGTGGCTGAAAGAACAGTAAGCAAGTCCACTGTGGATGAAGAGGTTGTGCTTCCATTTAATCTGTTTTTGTGCTCTGAAGACGCCTGATCTAGAAACTTTCTATTTATCCCCAACCCCGATAACTTGGCAGCAAAATCAGAAGGCAAAGGTAATGAATTTATCTTGCTGAGAATGTGAAGGAGCTGGTCCTTATCACTGCCACTTCTATCATCGGGTTTCCCTACATTTTTACAAGATTTAGAAGATGTTTGAGAATGCAAGAATGCAAACACCAGAACAAGATGGCCAAGTCCTTTACCATGTACACGAGCAAAAGCAGTCAACAAGTTGACTATATCCAAATTTCCATTGGCGGTGTTGTCCTTGTTTCCCGGGATCATCATATGGGAGGTAACATCTTCTGGTTGAGTTTTTCTCCTCCGCCGGTTGTGACCAGCGAGTCTGCGCCTACAGCTTCTCTTTCCCTCATCAAATTCAGAGAGGAGGTGAAACCTGCAAAAGGCAGTGACAATTTGGATACTCTTTCAAAGACAAGACAGCTTTTTTGCCAGAAAATGACGAAAATGCCCTCGACCATGATCTAAAAAATATCATTTTCTTGCGTTTTTAATAGTTTTACCTTTTATGAAGTGTTTTTACATCAACTCAACCGTTTCTACATCTAATCAAATTGGTTTCGGTAGATATGGAGTCTCCTGTGAGATTAGGGTGAAGGTCCTTTTTCGTCATTTTCTGGAGAAAAAAAGCTGTGTAATTTTTTTAGCTGGATGTCTGCAATTAACCCGCCGGACTATGTTGGAACCCTACGAGCAATAATACTAAGACCCTAAATTACTCAAATCAAGAATCAAAACTATGAGGAATGAACGAAAAATTCAAATTCTGAGCACAAAAGTAAAAACTAGGAGGAATCAAAAGAAAGGGGGGAGACCTGCTGCACTGCTGGCAGAACCGCTGCATCTGCTTCCCAACAAGGGCCTTGGTGGATTTGCTATGAACTTCACAGACCTTGTGGCGGCGATGGTAGTCCTTTGCACTTGACAAATCCTCCTTACAGGAATCAACCTGGCACATGGGATAGCTGTTACTGCCAGGAGATCCCGACCGAACCCTCTTGTTTGGCCTAGAGCTAGCCACCGCTGGCTCCTCAACACAACTCAATCCACCAGCAAGGTTCAACCTCAGCCTTTCATCATCTTCCTCGACCGAGCTGCTCTTCAACATCACAGGAACTCCACTACTACCTTCAACCTTCTTCTGTGATTCCACCGGCTTGGCCACAAACCTCGTACTGTCCCAATCCCAACCTCTAGGGTTCCAATTCTCTACAGGGCTTTGGTACCCTGAAACAAACCCTTGTTGCTGCTGGGGGTGGTGGTAGCTGCTGGTCTGAAAAGGCAGATCACGCTTCCGAGCCATAGGAGATGCTTCACAGAATCTATTTGCAAGTGTCTGGTGTAAGAAAATGGGAGGAGCAACTTGTGCACCTACCTCTTCCATCTCTTAAATTTATCTTCAAACCACAAACCTATACAAGAAAAATACATTGCAAAATGAAAAAAATAAATAAACATACAAGTAATTGAATTCATATCTAATTTCTCTATACCTCCCATAAAAGGAAACAAGCATCATACCCAAGGAACTCAAAACTCAGAAACATTATTGCAGATATAGGAAAAATTATATAAAATAAGTAAGGCCCTTGACGAAAAAATCAATTTTTTTCAGTCAAAACAGAAACTGTCACTGACCCAAATGAAGAAATAGTCGTGGAAAGAGATCCAAGTCAACAATTTCACAAAATAAGTCCGTTTCAGCTTAAAGAACCACATACCCTTCAGAAGAATCTAGCGTCCGGCCATAACATCAGCTTTTCAAAAACCCAATTCAGTGACAGTCTCAGGCTCTAAACTCAGATCTGAATTCTCCTCCAACTTGTTCCTTGTAGCTGTTTCAGTCTGTAAACTGAAAGAAGAAGAAGAAGAAGAAAAAGCATTACCCACCAGCCTCTGAAGCTAAAAATCACCAGAACCCAAATCAGAAACTTCGTTAGAAAAACAAAAACTGAATCAAAAATCAGAAACCCACTAAGAAATAACCGTAAACCAATCAGAAAAAAGTTGAAAATGAGGAGGGAACGATCCGAGAGCACGAAACGGAGAGGGGATGTGGGAGGAGAGAGAAGAACTATCCTTCTCTTTACAACTTAATTTTAATTTTAATTTTAATTTTAATTTTAATTTTAATTTCTCTCTGCTCTGTTTCTTCTTTCCCATTACCTTTTTCTGTCCTTGGCTGGTAACAAAAACTTGTCCTTAGGTGATTGGGCAAAAATGGTAAATTAGTGGAAGTTAAGGGTCTAAAAATTAGGCCGCCCACTGACTACCCGAGAATCCAAGACTCTGCGCCAATTAAAACGTTGTACTTTCGTTCCTTAATTAAATCGGACGGTACGATAAAGGCAAAGGAAGTTTCATCTTTTGACTGTCCAGATTAATAACTCGTGAAATTCACGTTTCTGCCCCTTTTGTGTATGTTAATTTCAGTATCACCCACACATTTATTTTTCTAATTCATCCGTACCTTTCACTCGTTTACTTGGTCTCGTGATGTTTGACCAGTAGTACTATGTACATTCGGATAGAGCCATGAAAATGACAACATTTATTTACATTTTCACCTAATTAATACTCGGTTGAATAAAATGTTAGAACTTGATTTTAGTTACCGACATGTTCTGATTCTAATGTAGATGATGTTTGAGTTGTGCACTGCGTTAGATATTTAAGTATGAAAGGAACATGCATATGAGAAAAATATGTATTTGCGGGTACATGCGCACATGGAATATAAGAAATTTAATGTTGCTCAAAAAAAATTAATGAGATAAATATATTTCTTAATTATGTACTTTATCTTAATTTTATATTCCAATCATGTTTTACCTTTTATTTCAATTTTGAACCGTAAAAATGTCGAAATCTATTTGATTTCATGGATGTGCTTGTTTGAGTACCTCAACCTCTAAAATATACATGTAAATGCATATATTTTTTGTAGTTTATGAAAATAAAGGTAAATCATTGTTGTAACGTGCAAATGAGATAAATGTGAGGACTAGGAAATGACGTTAACTCTTACCTTCATGCTAAGATTTATAAAAAAAAAATGAAAAGTCACGGCTAGAAATTGAAATGAAAGGTGAAACACGATTACAACGTGAAATTGATATAAAGTGCAGGGTTAGGAAACATCCAATGGACTCCATCCTTCTGGTCCAGTGATTGAGGAGGTTGAGTTTGGATTAGTAGCAATTATTTCTACTTCGTCTCTACATGTCTTGGTTGATTCCGAAGCGGTGGTTTGCTTAAGCGGTTTGCTTTCGGTTACACCGCAAGTGTTCGGGAGACTCCTAAGTCAGGATGTACGTCGCTAGTTGGTGTTTCTTTTGGGAGCGCTCACTTGAATGAGATTGTACCGGACTCGGCTAGCTCTTTGAAAAACATGTTGACTTTGAGTAAGGTCTAATCCAAGGGGATTTTCAGGAGACGGAGAGGACACTCGAAGAAGCTCCCACCTTCTTTTTCTCTCAAAATTCGACCTCATTGTCGAAGCAAGTCTAGAGATTCCAGGAAAGGGTTATGGAATCAGGTTCAACAATCTGGCCTTCAAGCATTGTAGTTAGACGGTGAGACTCTCAACGATACTTTGGGTAAACTTGATTTGAGTTACGATGTCGGCCTGGATTATGAGGATATTTGCGGAGAGGATAAGTGCTTGGAGAGAGTTTTTGATCCACCCCATTAGGTTGGGGTGGATCAATTTGGTTCTCGGTGATTTTCGATTTTTCGGTCATCGTTTTTGTTCCTTGTTCTTGGAGGTTTTTAGTTTTTGTTTGTTTTTTCTTTTGAAGGTATCTTGGACGACCTAATTGTTGGGTTGCATCTCCCCACTTTGTATTTCCCATAAAAATTCAAAGTCATAATTAAACATCATTTATAAAAAAAAAAAACAAGGCTAGAAAACATATTTATCCCAAATTTAATTGGGAGATATATCTTATGAGTAGTGACTTTATTTTGAAAATTGTGAGTAGGATTATCAATTTAATGTACATTCGCGTGGGGGAGTGCAACAAACATATATAGGGAGGGGAGGGCTCGGTTTTGGTGTTACAGCGACAACACAACAGCATATTATTCCCTAAATAGTATGCTTGCATGAAAACTAAGACACCGAGAAACCGATAAAAAAATCCGATAATTCATTCATTTATTAATGAAAAGGTGTTGAAAATGCATATAAGGAGAGAAAATAACAACAAGGACATATAATTTTATTAATTCGGTGTTAAATCAAATGTGTCCCAATCATCAGCCGATGTTCCCCACAATCACGGCAAGAGACTTTTTGTTCAACTGATGTCAATGGTCCTTGCATTTCTTCCACATACGTTGTGGGTCGCTTGGGTTCCTCAACGACAAGACCTCGTCCCCAACTTTAGTCTAGTATCTATCGGTCCTTTGGGACTTCCCTCCGACGATATCGGTCGAATGGTTGACCCACGCCTTTGCTAGTTGAACCTTATCCTCAACGGTCCATCTCAGCCTCAGAGCTGCAGTACACGTTGCTTTCTTTTCTCGGCTCATCGATGGCTTGGCCAGCACAGATTGGGAAGGTTGTTCGTTGGTGAATTGGGACGACGACCATTGGAAATGTTGGAGAGGGTTGAATTGCGAAGGTTCGTATTGGTCGGGTTGGAGGAGGGAGGTGTAGGATTCTATGTGAGAGTTGATCCCTTCTTCGGCTGCTTCCAACTCGTGCTCGTCAACATTAATCTCCATATTTTTTAGAATGGATTCAAAGGAGTTTGGGTCGGTCATCAAAAAAATAGGGAATAGAACGGAAGAGTTGTAGAAGAGAAGGGGTGTGAGTTTCGTGTAGGGGTCATAGTGTATTTAAGGACGCTTCCGGCCAAAAAAGGGGGCCACTACAACAACAACCAGACTAACAGCAGCCTATCACTAGCGAGCCATGCAGGATGTTGACCCGTCTCCAGCGAGCCATCCCACACCGAATCTGGATCTAATGAGCCTCACACTACACGACCCGAGCGTCCAGACACCTCACACCCAAAACTCAAGCCACCAAGTCCGGTGAACTCCGAACAACCCACCAAACCACAAAACAAACCAAGAAGCTGAAAAAAAGCAGAGAAACAACCTGAGTACCCGAGAACCACCATTCCTGCAACCTTGAACCACACCGGCGAGCGAGATCTCTTGCACCTTGCACGACCTGACGAACCGAGACAAAACCCAGAATTGTAAACTCAGAGATGAAGAACTCCAAGCAGATCCAAGCAAAGGCTGTCATAGCAAATCAAAAAGCGACGAGATGAAAAAGGGAGAAAGGAGAGGAAAGAAGTATGAGGGGAAGAGAGGTCTCCATCGACGATGTTCATAACTGAAGGCCGAGGTACCGTCGATAAAGAGGAGTAAAGAGAAAAGAGTTAATTGTGTGACGACTAGATTTTGTCGAGAACAAAAAATGTAATTCCCAAAAGATATATAATAAAATATTTTGTTTTTAAAGTCCTTGACTTAAAATATTAAAGGAACCTACTTTAAGAATACGACAATCCAAATCAGATGAATATATACAAGTTGTCCAATAACAGGAAAAGTTCATTCTATCTTTTTAAAATTTGTATTTTTATAGTTTCTTAATGAAAGCATAAAACATGTGAGTGAGGTATGGATGAGGCATTATTCAGTTATATAAGAGCATCCACACTCATCTCGCCGGCTGTCGGCGAGATGACGCCGACGAGATGGAATAAAGTAATTGTATTAAATCATCTCGCCAGCTCCCCGCCAACGAGCTCTACAGTGGGCTGGCGAGGAGGCGCCGGCGAGATGCAAAGATCTTTAGTTAATTGGACAAAAAAGCTTTTGTTAATTGGACAAAAAAGATTTATGAGATCTTCATCTCATCTCGCCAGCGTGAACTGCCAGCGAGAAGCACGTCGCCAGCGGTCCTCGCCAGCGATGATCTCGCCTGCTCCTCGCCAGCTCCCCGCCTCCTCCTCGCCGGCGACATCTTCTCGCCAGCTGCTCCTCGCCCCCGACTGTGGGTGCTCTAAGAAAATATTAATCGGTTATAGTACGCATGAATCAAAGTCATGAAAACGTTGATCAGCATTGTTTGACATTGACAATCCTATACAAATCATCAGGTGCTGAAACTAATATATTTTTAAATAATGGATAAATATTCATAAATTATATTTAAAATACGAGAAAAAAATAAAATAATAAAATGGATGGTGATCGAGTGAGATGGAGAACACGCCAACCCTTCGTGTCCTGAGCGTCACGTAGACGTCGCTCGCAAGCTTCACCCACTCACACATCATGTTGACCCTGCTTCACCCAATCAACTTCCATATCCGAACCACACACTTCCATATCTATATTTAGTTTAGTTTTTAAGCTTAAAGAACATCTTCAGTCCTTAGAGCAATCACAGCAAGCGAGCGAATCACTGTTTACGATTTGTGATTTTACGGTTCACGAGTCGCGAGTCGTATACTGTAGCGTGCGTGATTCGCGACTCGTGAATGACTAAATCGGGTATCGTGAGTCGCTGGTTCGCGATTCGCAAGTCGCTGATTAGCAATTCGCAACTCGCTGATTAGCAATTCGCAACTCGCGTCCAGTCAATGACAGCCTGGCACGTGGCACGGGGGAAGAAAAAATTTGGACCGTCGGCCAACGATCTGATTCCAACGACTCTTTTTTAAAATCAAAATAACTACGAAAAGATAAAAGCTATTTTTTCCCACCTATAAATACCCATCACCCATTCATCAAACCACCAACAATCCTCTCCAATTTTCCTTTCAAATTCTCAAAATTTTCACATATTTCGATATAAAAAAATGTCCGATGGCGAGGCTCAAACGTGGGAGGAGTTGGAAGCCGAACTTCGTGCAATGGAGTAACGAATCCGGCGAATGACCGACACATTAATAGAGAGAGAATGTCAAGAATCAACACATGGAGGCAAATGATCGAACGTGGTGAACCTTCCCAACAACAGATTAACAAAAGTCGTGTCGAAGCCCACAATCAACTAATGAAGGATTATTTCGTCGAGCACCCAAACTATGGCCACGATATGTTCAGGCATCGATTCCGTATGTCCTGACCAGTCTTTCTACGGGTGATGAAAAAGGTAGCGGAGCATGACGATTACTTCGCTCAGAAGTCGGACGGTTCAGGACGCATGGGATTATCAACGCACCAGAAAATGCACCGCCGCGGTACGAATGCTAGCGTATGAGTGATTGGCCGATTCATTGGATGAATCTTTACGTATGGGGGTAATATCATACTCCAATGTGTAAAACATTTTTGTAAGGCCGTTATTGAGGTTTTCATGGCGAAATACGAGCGTAAACCAATAACGGAGGACCTGACTCAATTACTCGAATCGGGGTACAACCGGGGGTTCCCCAATATGATTGGAAGTCTTGACTGCATGCATTGGGATTGGAAGAATTTCCCAATCGCATTACAAGGAGCCTCCGATCGGGGAGACCACCACGGGGATCCAACTGTTATGCTGAAGGTTTTAGCGTCCCGTGATTTATGGATTTGGCATTCGTTTTTCAAGATGGTTGGCTGGAACAACGACATCAACGTCCTCAACGCCGACCACTCATTAAACGACGCTTTTCATGGCCGTGAGTTCGCCGTGGATTACGAGATCAATGAGCATCGCTACGACCTCCCGTATTATTTAGTTGACAACATTTACGCCTCCTGGAGTCGGTTCGTGAAGTCGATTCTCCATCCCCATACTCGCAAACACAAATTGTTTGCAAAATGACAAGAAGGTGCTCGAAAAGATATTGAACGAGCTTTTGTAGTTTGATGTACTATTCAGAAAGTAAGTTTCTTTATCCATTTTAGTTTATTAATTATCTTTTCATTTTAGTTAATTATTTTTTATTAATCAACTTTATCAATTTTATTTAGTATTTAATGTTTTAAATATAAATTTAATAAATTCAATAAAGAATAATAATTATCTACTCAGCATCCACTCACCACCACTACAAATCATAATCCCCATATGTGATCCCCTCACTTTGGAATTCAGCTCAGTTTCACGGACGTGCATCACAATTCAGTGCAGTTACCACTAGGGATGGAAATGGGGCGGGGATGGGGCGGGGACCCCAGTCCCCGTCCCCGTCCCGCATTCCTGCTACTCTCCCCATCCCCGCCCCATCCCCGCGTTGACCCCGTCCCGCGGGGACCCCGTGGGGATAGGGCGGGGAACGGGGTTTTTATTCCCCGTCTCATTCTCGTCCCGCGCAGGATTTTATTCCCTACTCCGTTCTTACCCCATTCTCATTACCCGAAAAATGCACATTTTAAATGACAACTCTCAATCCATAATTTTAAATAACAAGCATAGTCAACCCATAATTTAAAACAACATACATATAAAATAAACATCATGACGATGACATCCATGTCTCATAATAGTTTACCCATAATAAAAAAAAGTGTCTTAACAATAACTTATAACATAACTTAAAGTTCTCAACTTGACTTCATAATGATATAAAGTTGAACTTGAAGCAACTTCATTCATCATGGGACTGTTCAATCTATAAACAAATAACATATTCAAATTTGTGAATTAAGCAACAATCAATATTTGACATATTGCAACTAAATTTTCTATATTTTAGATATAAAATATAAATAAGAAAATATCAAAGGTTAAAACAAGAATTGTGAGTCCATCAAACTTTTTTACATGCATAGAAGTCAAATCTTTAACAAAAAAAAAACAAATGTGTTATGTGTATATTATTAAAATTTTATTTTAAAACTAATAGTGTGGGGCGCGGGGCGGGGTTCCCCGCGGGATGTGGATTGCTTACCCCGTCCCCGCCCCGTCCCCGTCAAAATCCCCATTTAATTCCCCGTATCCCGTCTCGTTTAAAAAATCCTCGTCCCAAATCCGTCCCGCGTGGAGCGGGGACGGGGATCCCCGTGGGGAATGGGGCGTTTTGCCATCCCTAGTTACCACATCATTTGCGCATCATGATCCTCATATGTGATCCCTTACTATACATTCTCTTAACAAGGTTGTTGGTTGATAGTATTGGCTGATAGAATAAAAAAATATTAAATATGCTTCAGCCAACACTACCAGCCAACAAGTCCAATCATGTTTTTTCTATTGGCTGATAGCATAATTTTTTTATTAAAGAACATTTAAATGCACACAAATTAAATGAAAATGACACTTTCATTGAAAATAATTGAAATTATAACATTGTGATCGAAATAACTAGAATGAAATATAACTATGCGTCGTCAAATTTATTCCAAATGTGTTAAATGAGGTTTTCGGAAATGCGGATGAAAACATCCTTTGGCATTCAGAAACGACGAAAAAATGCACCTCATTGTACACTGAATGCCGATTGAAGTAGTCACGCATTAAACGTTCGTTGGTAGTTTCCCGTTCTCGTTTCAAGTAATTTTTCTTCTTCTGTGGTTGCCTAGCGACCACGGCTTCGTCTAACAAACTTTGAACGTCCACACTGGACATGCAATCTTTGAGTGCTTGTTTCAACATTCGCTCGAGCCTCCATTCGTTAGCACATAACTCTCTTCTGGCATCAAAATTGTTCGCCATTTCGAACAAAAAAAATAGAGAATACAAGATTTGAAAGATTGGAGGAATTGGAAATGGAAGGAGTGAATTTTTTAGATGTTAAACATCTGAATTTATACGCAATTTGAGTTAATTGACAATTAATTTTTGTGTTCTTCAAAATAAAAACTTACTTTTTCAAGAGTTAACAATTGGTCAAAGGGGGACTAGCCGTTGCGCCGTCGGTAACGTTACCGACGCACCCTTCCGCCAACGTCTTTCTGCTATCGAACTGTCAGTTATCAACCAACATTTCGTCTTCGTCAGCACCGAACCTCTTGTTAACCGCATGTGATTGGAGATGCTCTAAGAAGATTTCAAAATGTGGCTTTGAACACGATTTGAAATGTAGCTTTGAACTTGATTTGTTTATCAAGCGAGCTCAATCTTGAACTTATATTCGTTTTGAGTTGGTAATAACAGACTTAAATATTTTACAAATCGAATTTTAGCCATGAGACTGAGTAATTTTAAGACTACATCTATAAATTACTTAAATATAAATAACCTTTTTCATACTAATTGTGATTAGTGACAGAGTCGCTAATGCCCTACAATGGCATATGCCCCTCAATTTTTTTTTAAATTCTACAACTTATTTTTGTGATTTTTTTTAATTTCCCAAATGTGCTCTTTTGAAATTCTTTTAACATGGTAAAAGTTTGGTGATCCCTTACTCAAAAAGCTGGTTCTACCGGTGGTCATTCGGGCTTTGACTTTGGGGGTTGTCGGTGGAGATGTACCCTACTCGTCTATCGGCCCCTCGGTTCCTCTCTCATCCACCCTCTGTTTCTCTCACACCCTCTGTTTCTATCGACCCCTTGTAAGAACCGCCTCTGGTCGATCCCGGTAGAACCGGTGAATCCTGGCGAAAGTTAACTTTTTGCTGGAAAAGTCAATCGATGACTCCGGGAGTCATTCGGGACCTTTCCGGGGCCCAAAAATCTTAGCCGTCGTTACAGTTAGCTTAGTTGGGCCGTTTCCTTTCAAATGACTGTAATTTTGGAAAAGTCAATATTTGGTCAAACAAGGACTTTTTATCGACTAAAACGAATTAATTTGGAATTGTTGGATTTTCCTAAGAGCTAAGTGGTCCCCACTAGGACACTTGTCCTTAGTGCCTTGGATGAGAATAAATGGGCCTCTAAAGACCCATTTACCCTCACTTAAGACAAAATACTTGAATTGGACCTAATGGGCACTATGGTCTTTAACTAAATTAGGTCTTTAAAGCATTTGGAAGCTCAATTCAGCCACTCCATTTGTGCTGGCCGAAATTTACAAGGAAGAGAGAGAAGGAAGAACACCTTGCTTGGAGAAGAAGATAGTGGAGAAAGGAGGCTACTTGAAGGGTTTTTCTTCACCTTTTCATCTCAAAATTAGTGCATCTTCATCATCTACTCATCCTCAAAGTAAGTGAACTCTTAAATCTTTCTTCCAATCACATTTGAGTTGTGGGTTTTTGTGGGTTTTGCTAGAATTAGGTGGGTTTTGCTTCCTTGGTGTTTGTTGTTGCTTTTTGTTAAAGAATAGTGAAGTTTAGGATGTTTTTCATTAGTTTGTTGATGTTTAAAGAGGAAACTCATTGTGGGTGTTGAAGTTTGTGGGTTTTTTTATAACTGTTTTGGAGCTTGATGTTAGTAAAAATGGAGTTTTTGGAGTGGTTTTTCGTAGAAACGAAGTTGGGGAAGAAGGTTTTGGTTCTGCCCAGATTTGACACGGAACGCGGCATGGGAAGGGCTTGGTTCCGGCCCTCTGAGCGGCACGGAAAGGGCTCGGTGCTGGCCCTTAGAGCGGCACGGAACGTGCCTGGTACCAGCCCTCTGAGCGGCACGGCTCGGGCTTGGTATCGGCCCACTGAGTGGCACGGTCCGGGCTGGTTCCGGGCCTTTGAGAGGCACGGTCCGGGTCGGGTACCGGGCCGGTCTGTGGCACGGGCCGGGTAGGATTCTGGGCCGGTTTCCAGATCCGTGGGATGTCCGAGTTGGGCCTAGTTTCGGCCCAATTCACCTTTTGGCCCAAGTGTTTGTAATTAGGGGTATTTTAGGTAGTTTACTTTAAAACCGTCGTTGTTTATTTGTTAATTGTGGTATTATTTGTGATCCAAGACCTTGGACCCGAGCTCGACGAAGGAGGAGGCCTTTGGGACCGGGAGAGAGGACGAGGAGGAAGCTAGTCAGGACGTCAACTGCTAGGAGTAATTAAGCGTTGGAGAATACAAGGTAGGGAAGAGTAGTAAACTCCACTCTTAATTTCAAGAATGCTAATAGTATAATAATAACCAGAAATGTCATAGTTTGCATATAGGATGTGATTCACTAGAATAAACGTTTTCAATTATGTTAATAACCGGAAGAGTCTTAGTATGCATATATGATGTGATTTACTAGTTTAACCGCTTTCAATTCCTAGGAAATTGCCGTGTTGGTAGAATGGCCATGACGAGCCTTAGGATTGATTGGGATTGTGTTCAATTGTCTCAAATGACGATGCCTGTTTCATTCTTTGGATAATACAAGAGTCATACTAAACTAGATGAATTGTGATGATTGTAATATGAATGGTTGATCCGTGTTATGATTGATTGAGTGAATGCTTGAATGTGATTATGCGATTGTGCCTTGTGGTATGATCGGGTGAGTAATAGACCGATGGGACGTGTTTGGTAAGTCATGTCGGTAAGCTTGGTTGATAACGCGAGTTCTATGTGGCGTGTTGTGGTAAGATTGTTGGGCTTGGTAAGCCGTGGTTGAACTATGACATTATGATACATGTTATTCTCTTGATGTGTGTTCCAAGAGGAGTTGTATTCCGGTATGGTACCTACACCGAGGGGGTATGCCGGTGTAGGGCTATGCCGAAGGTTTGTGTTTTGGCACGAGGTGTCGTACTTATGCCCCGAGGGATTTTCAGGAAGACCGAAGCGCATTCCGGTCTGTGTCCCTTTGGAGACATTTCCGGGATCCCCGATGATATGTGTTCCTTGTGGGAACATTTCCGGGAGTCTCGATGATATGTGTCCCACCGTGACCGAGGGGCATTCTGGTACGATGTGTTGGTTTGTGTGTGGATCGAAGTCTTGTGGTTTAAATTATCTATATTTCCGTACTTGTGTGTTCTTTAGTTGTTATATTGATCACTAAACTGTTTCCCCGTTAATCTCCTAGAGTTACTATGTTACTAAGTGTTGTAATTTTTGTTGATCTCTATTTATGATGTCTTTTGGATAATCATACTAATCGGTAATTTTGTAGTCAAAGCGGGGGTTCTTTTTACTTTACTACTTTTCCTATTGAGTGTAAGCTCACCCCCTTCGTGTTTACTGTTTTACAGGTTTCTTTGATGAGTAGACCTATAGGTGATCTCAGGGCTCAGAAGCTCTTTGAGGATTCGGGGAATTTTATGTTTTAGAGACGTACTACCCTTTGTATCAAACTATATTTTCTGTTATTCTATTGGAACGAGCGGTTGACTCTTAAATTTGGATTTGAATTAAGTTTTTCGCGGAGATTGCATTATTAAATTTCTTTTTATTTATTATTTAATTATTATTCCTAGTTCACGTCTCGAGTCCGGTCAAAACCGGATTTGGGGCGTGACACCCCTGGCCCTAAATCCTATCAGTCCTCGTTGACCGCCGGATACCCCCTCTCTGTGGGACCTCTCCTCACACCGGGACCGTTTACTACTCACTGGTACCAGGGTCGGCTCAAGTTTTAAGCGAGTTAAGTAGCCGCTTAAGGCTTGAGATCAAAAAAGGCCCCATAAAATTAAATAAGAAACCGTTTACGGGATCAGATAAAAAAATGCTCTGTAAAATTAAAGATCCGTTACTATTTGATGAAACCTAATCAAGCAAAAGTATTACACTTTTAATTTTTAAATCAAATTTTAATACAAGTTGGGCCAAATTTTGATCTCGATTCAAATTTGTTTTTCAAATAAAACATTTTTTTCCAAATGGAAGACAATATTTTCTTAATGGTTGAACATTCTAAGAACTCTATAGATCTATATTTCGCAATGAAAAAACTATCTTTAAAGAAACAAAACATGCAAGTTCAGTTATCAGTGATTAGTGAATTAAAAATATGGATGAAAAACAACGGACCAAACCAAAGAAAGGAAGTGTGGATATTTATATATAAATACACTAGTATTTTTTTAAAGGAATGATAATCAATTTATCAACTTTATTACGGAAATGCTCAAACCAACATAGTTTGGAAAAAGTAAGCCGTCAAAATTGAAAACAAAATATGATATTGGATATATAAGTTTGATCATAGCAGCAAAAAATTGTGATGCAAACATGTGAGAAATCGATTAAGTGTTGATTTGATATTCCTTATTTCTCTTAATATTTTTTAAACCAATTTATTAGACATTCAAATAATGAAACTATGAATCTAAAAACAAATCTTAAATAATATCAATATTGTCTTATTGGAAGGGAAACATGACATGTATTAACATCTGGTGCTAGAATGTCTTGGATTTGTACTAAAATGTTTAGTGAAAAAATAAGATCATTTATCGAACAATAATCCATGAGGTTCATGGACTAGAAGCATAAGTTTCATTGAGTTCGAAAATATAATTTTTTTTTTATAAATGATGGTTTTATTCATAGCTTTGAAAATACAAGAGTTTACAAAGTTGGGGTAGTGATCCCCAAATAAACTCCAAAAAGAAATAAAACAACCAAATAAGATAATCAGCTCCCACGAGAACAAATAAGACAAAGAGAGGGAGAATTCAGCCAAAGAGAGAGACTCGAATCCTCCACCAAGGCCCCAGCCATCTTGCAGATGCTGAAGCTGTGTAACTGAAGCTTATAGAACACCACATCTATAGTCTCAATCTGCTGCCTGAAAACAACAGAGTTCCTCTGCAGCAAAATGTGCCAGAAACAAAGGTAGGCCACTTTTACCCAAAACCGCCACCAACTTTTGCGACCAAAACCCCTCCAAGCATATAAACAGGTGACACAATCCCCTGGCATATTCCATACAACCGACCACCAAGAGTAAACCTTTGACCAGAGCCGCCAAGAGAACTTACAGTGAAGGAACAGGTGTGGAGCATGTTCAAAAAAACCAGTGCAAAGGCTGCAGAACATGTCATTAATCGAGACCCTTAAACCCCTTTCCTCTAGAAAAACCTTAATGGGATCGGCATTCTGAGCAAGCAACCAAACCAGAGAGTTGTATTTAGGCAGGAGATTTTTAACCCATAAGATGCCAGCCCATGGAACAGGAGATGAGTTAGAGTCTGTAAGCAAAAGGTAAGCTGAAGCTGAGGAGAAACCTGCTTCCCTTTGCGACCAAACCACCAAGTAAGGGGTATCAATCTGAACTAAGACTATACTCAAAAGCTCCATGAGCGATGCCGAGTCCTCCCATTCATAAGAGAATAAAAAGGAACGACGATAAACCAAGTGCCAAGTACCATCAAACCACAGCTCACCCATACGCAACCATTCCCCAGTACAAATACGATACAACCGAGGGAAACGATAGCGAAGGGCCACATGGCCGACCCATACGTCTTGAAAAAAACGTATGCGATCGCCTCTCCCAAGCCTCCAACGTAGACTCTGATTCCCAAGGAGATTCCTGAAAGATTGATCTTTCTCAAAGCCATTATGTGACTAAATAGGAAGGAGGAACGCAGCTTGTCTAAGGCAGTGAGGTCCCACTCGCTCAGATCCCAGCCGAACTTGGCACATAAAACCTGCTTCCAAAGAGAATCTTTCTCAGAGGCGAAGCGCCAAAACCACTTGGCTAACAGACTATTATTCACTTTTTCCAAGCCCCGAATACCTAAGCCACCTTCAAACTTTGGCTTGCAAACAGAGGACCAGGGAACCTTACAAAAGACTCGGGACCGAACCCTGTTTTGCCATCAAAAACGTCTTCTCCAAGCTTCCAGTTCCCTAATAACTCCCTAAGGGACCTTGAACAATGACATAAAGAAAATGGGCAACACCGAGAGGGTAGACTTGATCAAAACTAACCTCCCTGGCATAGATAGGTCCTTTGTCTTCCATAAGGAAAGAGAATCCTTAAACTTCTTAACGACAGGATCCCAAAAAGAAAATTGTCTTGGGTTAGCTCCCAAATTAAAACCAAGGTATTTAATTGGGAGCGAACCAACCAAACAACCCAAGGAGGAAACAACAGAACCCGGGTTCAGAGATCTGGCATTCAACAAGATGGCAGTAGACTTTTCAAAATTTATCTTAATTCCCAAGCTAAACTGGAAAGTGAGAAGGGTACTCTTTAGCCCCAGAAGATCATCCACAGAGCCTCGCACAAAAAGCAGAGTATCGTCTGCAAACTGTAGGTGAGAGATGACAGGACCTGCAGAACCTATCTTGACTCCAGAAAATTCCCCCAACCTGATTCCCTCCTCAAGAACCTGATGTAGACCTTCTGCAGCGATCAGAAAAATGAATGGTGAGAGGGGACAACCTTGCCTAATCCCATTAAGTATGGGAAAGTCACGACTCGGCGAACCATTTATAAGAACAACTAAGGATGCTCGAAAACAGGAGGCCATCTAAGAGCACCACTTTGGCCCAAAATTCATAGCAAACATCACTTCCTCAATATAGTCCCAGTTGACCTTATCGAATGCCTTCTCAAAATCAAGCTTGAGAATAATCGTCTCCTCACTAGAATGATGAACATAATCAATAACTTCTGAGGCGATCAGTACCCCGTCAACTAGTTGCCTGCCTGCAACAAAACCAGATTGTGGATCACTGATAATATCATTCAGAACTTGCCGCAGGCGATTAGCTAGAACTTTATCTAAGATCTTGTAAGGCCCCGAGATGAGACTAATAGGCCTGAAGTCTTGAATCCTGTCAGCATTTCGAATCTTGGGAATCAAGGTGAGGAAAGTGGAATTCAGACCCTTCCCGATGGTACCTGAGACAAAGAAATCAGAGAAAAACCAAAGCAAGTCATCTTTGATTATATCCCAGCAAACTTTATAGAAAAGCATAGAGAAACCGTCAGGGCCAGTTGCCTTCTCTGAACCACAATCACAAATAGCAGCAAAAATCTCGTCTGAGGAGAAAGGCTCTTCCAAGAATGAGGACTGAAACCCAGATAGTCTAGCAAAAGGCAACTGAGGAAGTGGGACACAAACTCCTGGAGGCTTCAAAAAACGAAGGCTAAAGTGATCTACAGCATGATTCCGAATATCAAGAGGATCAGATAGAATAATCGAGCCCAACCGGAGTTGCTGAATTTTGTTTCTTGCAGCTCTAAGATTGGCGATCTTGTAATAGAAACGGGAACAAACATCCCCAAGTTTATGCCATCTAATTCGAGCCTTTTGGCTCCATATTCGGGCTAACACCTTCTGCTTGCAAATCAAAGCTACCCGAGCCAATGAATGAGATAGACATTCTGCCCCAGACAATTCCTGGTCATCCAACGTGTCATCAAAAGCGTCAATTTCAACTGCAAGAGCTTCAACCTCCAGATCAACTTGTCCGAACACCTCCCGACCCCATCTCTGCAAATCGACGCGCAAGCTCTTTAGCTTAAACCAGAGAACGTATCTAGCGGAGCCCTGACAAGTGTATGAACTCCAGAAAGCTCGGACATCATACCGAAAAAACTTGTGTTCAGTCCAGGCGTTGAGAAACCGCCTCAGTTTTGAGCCCCAATTGATGTCGGAGGAGATCAGTGTGATCGGTCGGTGATCAGATAAAGAACGAGGGTGGCTTTGCTGCGATAGGCTGCCAAAAAGTATGAGTGCAGAAGGGGAGATGACAAAACGATCAAGGCGAGACGCCTTTGATCCACCACCGTACCAGGTGAATTTTGAGCTTGAGAGATTAATGTCTATCAACTCCACATTTTGCAGGAAATCGGTGAACAAAGCACAGTCCGAAGCAGAGGAAATAGAGTTGCGCCTTTCTTCAGAACATAGCACTGAATTAAAGTCTCCCCCAGCCAACAAGACATCACCAAAAGTGGCTCGATCAGCGATCAACAATTCCCAGAGAGTTCGACGACCTAACGAGGTTGAAGGCCCATATATATTTAGAATTGTCAAAACAGAGCTTGTAGGAAGAAAGGTACCAGATCATGCCAATGCCAAGCCGATTGGTTTTGAAGAAGAGATGTGAAAGGCAGAGGATTTCCACGCGGACAGAATACTGATATACACTATAAACTATGGAAGTATTGTAAGAAACCAAGAGTAATTTGACCAAAATACAAGTCAAAAGAAAGAGAAACTATTCCAAAAATATTACAATAAGAAGGGGTATTGCGAAAGTTTCATTTCATGATTAAACAAGATAATAAATAAAGTTGGATCTGTATACCTGTCACATGTAATTGTATTTTCTAAAACTCCAGGGAAATGATTCATTCATATGAGATGGAGATGCTCAACGGAGAGGAAAGACCAAATGTCACGAACATGAATGCATATTTGTTTCTGATTTCTTAGTCTTGAGTTTTTTTATAAACTTTTTAACATTTAGAAAACAATAACAGTTAAATGAACTTGGACATATATCCTAAGATAATCTAAAGAATGTGTTGGACTTGTCCTATCTTGTTGGTATCGGTTAATCAATGAAATCTGATACCGAATGTCGTTGGTTCTTGAAAATTCTCAGATATTTATTATCTCGCGTCGTTAGTGTCAGTTATGACTTTTCTTATTTTCGTTTATATTTTATTGATCCTAGTTAGAACTTCTATTTAGTATTTAGAAAAGATTTTAAGTGTGGAAGTTTCTAGAACTTGATGATAAAGTGAGCCATAGACGACGTCACATATAAGCTAACATAATTTGGTATAACTATATAGAATTATCTTGAACCTATCATATTTAAAATTGGCATGAATGTATCTTATTTATAGATAAATGTGAATGCTTAAACTTTTGAATTCTTGTATAGAATTCTAGACGGTAAATCTTATTCATGGAGGTTCTCTTGTTAGAAATTAATCTTTACTATCCATTTTGGATTTTGAGTGTCATAAGTAGATGTTGAAGCTCATTTTTAAAATATCATCTTGTATAATCTTTCTATATGAACAATTTTACTTATTTTCTATTATATTCTTTCATAAGGAAAAAAAGGCATCGATCAAATTTTCGCTTTAGGCCCCAATAATGATTGGGCCAGCCCTGATCCTTAGTGAGCATAGAGAAGACTTGCTCGACAGTCAATCCAATCTCCTATTTAGGAAACCGGAGCTTGGGTAGGATTGTTTTGCTCGGATCCGATTTGAGCAAATCTGGATATCCCGAGACAAGGCAAGCGAGAGAGCCAACATCCGAACATACTTCTTTCCTTAGAAGTTGTACAACTTCTTCTGCCAGATTCTTGTTGAACCTCTGAGCCTTGTCGAGATGATTCTTGTCGGTCTGTGAGTTTGAAAAGCTATACTGTTCTCAGAGAAGATCGGACACCTCATCCTGCAAACAGAAATCGAAACGACAATTGAAATAAGTTGAAAGTAAATTTGGACTCTCTCTGATTGGGCCGGAAATCCATGCCCAATGAATCTCTAATACATTCTACTTCTGACCCATTCTGATTTGCAAAAAAAAAACATATTAGAAAAACACATGACTTCGAAACGACAATTGAAATAAATTGAAAGTAAATTTGGACTATCTCTCTTATTAGGCTGGAAATCCAGGCCCAACGGATCCCAAATACATTCTACTACTAACCCATTTTGATTTGCAAAAAAGAGCCCCACTGGCAGGCCCGGTTATAACCAACGAACATACCCAACCGAAGTTGCAGGCTATCTGCCGGAATCCGACAATAAACATGCTGGTAAGGGCTGGTTTCTGGTTATATATGAACATTTATATAGTAAGAGTAAAATGCATTTTCAATAACAAGCTTCTATAAAATGCTAGTCAAAATCAATCAATCAATAAATAATAAAAGAAGAAATAGCAATAGAGCTTATAAAAATCGAAACTTTACTATCCTTTCACCCAGACACACAAAGACAGACGAGTCTCCCTGGTGGGGGGAAGGAATCCTATTGGGCCCAGAACCAGACGAGTCTCCCCGACTTTCCCCATGAATTACAATATGTTATCAAGGGGGCAGTTCCCTTGGGAGGATTCTTCTCTTCACCTCGCAAGTCATGACAACCACCAGGATGGGAATTTAGTCTCTTAGGGTGATAACCAGCTGCGACCATAGGCAACCCCCTCTCTGGAAATTTAGTCCCTTTTTTTTTATCAGCAAATGTTTTATTAATGGAACAGGTTTTCAAACCGAAAACGAGTTCAAGGGCGAACCCTCATACAAACAAGAGTATATCATGTGGACATACTCTAACCAGAACTAAAACAAGTAGTATCACTACTAACTAGAGCCACCAGGGCTTACAAACACCATTAACCAGAAACAAACAAGGATGGGTCTAACAATCAGCCTATACCCAGATAAAGCACTGAAGCAAACAACACAAAACCACAAGTTAACAACCAGCACCAAAACCAAACTAACTAAAACCAACACAAACCAGGTCTAGCCAACCTAAATCAACACAAGAGGCTCAAAAGCCAGAGAAAAAGAAGAAGGCAATCTCCAACCTAGACAGAAACTCGCAGACGAAACCCCAACCAAGGCACCAACCAAGGGACACCACCGCACCAAAGTAGCCCCAAAGGGAGGGAGACCGGAAAAGTTCAGACCTCGGGTTTCCGAAGAAAAAATCCCTCTAGCCAACACAAAAGAGGGATCCCCGAGACCCAGTATCAATCGATACCAAACTAAACCGATACCCTCCAAAAACCAGGCCGACCCCCACAACTAAATCCCCCACACGGGTTAGAGACTGCCGGCCAACACCGGTAACAGTCACCCAAAACTTCGTGCAAAAACGAAGAAGATGGAGGACAAAGGTGTAGAGGACATACCTGACACAGCTCCTCCGCGACCCAAGTAGGCTGGACCCGAACCGAACCGCGCCGATCAGCAACCCAAAGCGTTGTGAAGCAGCGACCCACACCCGGTCAGAAGATCGGGACTCCTACCCAAGCAGCAAGAACTCAAGCAACCCACAAACCCGGCAGCAAGCAGAAGTAAAACGTCGATCTTTGACGAGGAAAGAAAAGACTCCACAGAAGTACCAGAGCCCGTTGCCAGGGACGAGGAAGAAGAGAACCAGAGAAGAGACAGGGCAAACGAGGACGGGGACCCTCCAAGGAACCAAAGTCAACAACAGATCTGGACGGAGACAGACCAAACCCTCCACGAATCCTTCAACCACCAAAAGTTCTGCCTCCTCAGGTCTAGATCTAACCCAGAGTCTTCTCCCTCGATGTCTATAACCAGACACCCAACCTCGGACACCGCCGGACACTCCTTCATCGGAGCAAACAGAGGGAGAAGGGGCTGGCACCCAAGCCAAAAAAGAAAAGATCTGAGGTGTTAAAGGGCTCGGGAGGGAAGGAATCAAAAGAGATGAAGAGAAGAGATCTGAGGCAACGAAAAGGGGAAGTCGCCGAAGTAGATCTATAAGAAACAGTAGATCAATCGAGCCACAGTGGCCGGAGAGGGAGAAAACACAGCAACAGTGGGGGAAACGGGAGAAAAGGGAAGAGAGGCAACAATGTGTGTCACCGACGTCGTCTCTGGCATCAGATGCGCCAGTTCCGACGCCGGTGACGGCGGCGGCTCGATGATTAGGGTTGAAGAGGTAGAGAGAAGGGGGAGAAAAGGACTTTTAGAGAGAGATCTAGACTGTTAGATTTATGTTTCAGGATTTGATGGTTTTGGAAATTTAGTCCCTTGAACTCGTGTTATTGTGTGTATCTATAGCTATCAGTTCTCTTCTATCATTGCGTGTAGAACTTTTCTTTTTCTTAATCACGAACGCTGGATCACCTATTTGATTCCAAATAAGAGAATCTGGATACTATATTTGCTTGTATCAGTTTTATCCCTTGACCTTGGTATTGTAGTATGTTACTTACTTTAATGAATACATATCCGGTTTACTCAAAAAACAACAACTAAATATTATTATTTTAATAAATAATTAAGAAATAAAAAATTAGGTCCCCTTTACATCGACCACGGGTTATTACTTGTTCCTTTTTCAATTACATTTTTAGTTTAAATCGGTTAAAATGGACACACAAAGAAATAAAGCACATGGTAATTTTTTTTAGCGAAAGGTGCAATTCTTATTATTTAAAACGATTACATAATCATGCATCGGGGAACAAGCTCCCCGACCATCATGTTAGTATTCACGAACAATGCTTCACTAATCCTATTAATATCAGAACCGTCACAGACGGTATTTGGATGCCTCGAGGGAAAGTGAAGAAAGCGATGAGAAGGAACGGGATACCGGAGATCCTGAGGGACCTCGACAATAATGGTGATGATGGGAGGTAAACAATCGTCCGGGGACCCCTCCTTAGGCCAGTCCCCAATGCTAGGGTCGTGCATCATCCCTCCCGGCGGGGCCTCACCCCCGCCTGTGATCGGACTCCCCGTACCCCTGTGGATGCCTCCTTCATCAGAGTTCCAACATTAGCCCCCCGGGGTCAAGAACTGAATCAGTCGAGGGACGAACAGTTCCATGTCACTGGATGATCCCGTGTACAAAAGAGCCCGAGGGTACCGGGTAAGAACACAAAGGGTGACCTGTCACTGGCCATTTTTTTTGAATTCGGGGCCACTTGTTTTGAATCCGGTCAATAAATTGGCCTGTCACTGGCCACTTGTTATGAACCTGGGCATTAAAGTGACATGTCATTGGCCACTTGTTTCGAACCCAAATAGGGTGCCCGGGACTCGGATTAGGTATCGGGTCTAGTGTTACACCGGGTACCCTACTTCAAGGCAACTCGTTCATAGGTATCGGGTCTAGTGTCAACGTGCCAGGATCCTTCAGAATCCCTGGTCCTAGCTCCCGACGGCCACAGGTTGCACATGAGCGAGAACTATGCATCGGAGAATATCGTAGTGAAGCTCTTCGATACGCCGGGGGACGGCGTTGCGGGTACAAGTCCCAGCTCGCCGACCGGGCTTCCCTCTGATGCATCACCACCCCGGGCACCATAGCAGCTTCCACCGCAGCCTGGACAAAATTGCCCCCTACATTATGAGGCCTTAAGCCGTGGCCTCCATGAGGCCATTTTTCCCGCTTCCGATGCCCACTCCAAACTCCGGGGAAGCCACTCGACGCTCCTTTTCAGGCCACTGCGGTCGCGCACCCAACCCCTAATTCGAGCGGTCCCCGAACTGGACGAGGCAGCCGACGAGTACGTCGTGCCCTCTCGAGTCCTCTTCCTCGCCATCCCAGGAGTAGCAGACCACGGCGGAGAACCCCTAACCTTAGAAGGCATCGAGGCAAGGTTGTGGTGGGCCCCGAGCGGCGGATTAGGGTTATGGCCTCGCAGCTTAGGGTTTGGACCACGCAAATTAGGGTTCGGCCCACGTTGAGATGACCTGAGGCATCAAGCTGAAATCGTCGAGATCCTTCAACATTCCCAGTTCGACCGACAGGGGTTAGTAACAAGGGGGAGTTGGGGTGCAAGCCTGGCGAACCAGAAGTCCCCGACGAGCCCAACAAATCCGACCCTAGATTCCCCGAGCCCACCCGAGGTTGGGGCACAACAGAGGGTATCGAAACACATGAGAACGACGGCGGAAGAACCATCTGACCAGAAGAAACAAGGGAGCCTGTAAAGATCGGAGAATTTAATATTTTCAAATTATTAATTTGGAACGTCGTGGGTTGGAGAACGGGTTAAATTTTGGATCGAATTCAAAAAAGAAACAAAAAAAAAGAATTAGGCTTGGGCCAGACCAGACCTAGGCAGTGGGCCGAGCTGGACCAAGCCCGGTCATTGAACCAGGCCCAACCCACGCGAGCTAACCCTAAGTCTCGACCCTTCGTCTCCTCATTCTCGTTGCACGCGTCCCAAGGACTTCGTCTCCTTCCTCTCACGTTTCTCTCTCGTTTCCTCTCCTTCTTTCCCTCTATCGAAGCTCGCCGGAGCACCAAAAACCTCGCCTGACTCTCCTCCTCCACCCAGGACCCACCATCGCCACGCCCCGTACCAGAAAACCCCCTCCTTTCCCTTCTTAATCCCCGAGTCGTCTCGAACCAGCGCCACGTCTGTGTTTCGAGTCTCACCGCGCCTTCAACGGACCAAATCAGTGACGGTGAGTCACTTTCCGGCCTGAATCACCATCCCCATCCACCTTTTCCCTGAGATTCAAGCACACACGAGCTCGCTTGGGTCAAGCTCGGTTGGAGAAGCTTCGCCGGAACCCTCGAGTTTCAGATTTGAGGTTTTCGCGTCGGCGAAGCTTTCTCGCCGTCAATCTGGACGGAAAAGTCCTGGAGTTCGCACCATCAACCTCCGCTCACCTCGCCGAGTCCCCTGACGCCTTCGTCATCGTCGAGAAAAACTCTCCGCCTCTCCCTCGTCGTCGCTTCACCGGAACCCTCGCCGCCTTCGCCTCCGTTCACGTCTCAGGCCAAGGCCGAGTTCTGGGCCAGAACTGAGACATAGACGGGTCTGTGCTAGAGCCGAGATACGGACGGGCTCAGGCCTGGACTTGGTTTGGGCCTCGGGCCTGGACTTGGTTTGGGCCTCGCGTCTGGACTGGATCTGGGTTCGGTTTCGGACTCGAGTCTGGATTCGGGTCTGGGTCGGGGTCGGGTCAGGTCCGGGTCTGAGATCTGGACCGGGTCGGGTTCGGGTCCGGGTTTTGGATTCAGATCGGATCCGGGTCAGGACAATTTAATTAATAAATTAATTAATCAATTGGACTCAAATCAGATAAATTCAAGGACTTAACGGATAAATTAAAGGACTTAATTGATAATTAGAGGACCGTTACGGACTGGACCAGGACTGATTATCGTCCCTTTTTGTTAAAACCAGGCCTTTACCCCGAGCGTGGAGAAGACCGGAGTAGGCCGGACGTCAGCAGCTAGGCGATCCAGATAGAGACTGAGAGGTAGGGAATACCTCGGAAACCCGCTTTATTACGGACGTACTAGAATGCATATAGGGAAACTTAATAACCGGATAAAGAACTAGTATGCATGTAGGATGTGAATAACTAGCGTAGACGTATAAAATGTGAACTTTTACGATTATAGTTTTGGGAATTGTCGTGCTGGTAGAATCGGGTCATGTCGTGCCTGTAGGATTGTTTGCTAATTGTATCCACTTGTGTGCTCTATGTTGGTTGAACGGTGAATAAATAACAAACATGAAAACGAGTAGAGTTAAACTTGGTGATGCATATTAGTGATTTGAGTGACTATTTCCTGTTTCTTTGATAAGTTGAATTATGGGCATTGGGGAATGGATACCGGTTAAGCCGGTGGGGTTACCACGTTGAGTGTGGTGTCGGTAAGTGATGGTAAGTGCGTGATAGTGGTGTGAGCATGATTCTGATTGTGATTGTGGTTGTGATTGGTTACATGATAAAGGTGGTTTCCCTACCTTCCGACCTAGAGTCGGTAAAACGCTGTGTCCCACGAAGAGGTGATTTCCCTACCTTCCGACTAGCACTCGGTAAAACGTTGTGTTCCGCGATGAGGTTCTACCGCGAAGAGGCTGGGCCTGTGTTCCGCGATGAGGTTGTTCCTCGAAGAGGCGATTTCCCTGCCTTCCGTGTATCGATAAAACGCTGTGTTCCGCGATGAGGTTGTACCGCGAAGAGGCTGGGCCTGTGTCCGCGATGAGGTCGACCGCCTCTCCCGACTGTGTGTTGGGGAAAGTTGCGCGTGGCTTTGCCGGGCTGAGCGGGTTGCTCCCGAAACCGTGCAGTTGTGTGAATAGTTGTGATTGATAAGGCTTCGGATTTTGAATGAGTGTGACTGTGCTTGTGAGTGTTGTTGTGCTTGTGACTGTGGTAATTTTCCTTGGTTGTTCCGTCGGTGTTGCCTCTGTGCAGTAGTTAGTGTGGAGTTAAAGTTGGGGATTGTTAGTCTGGTGAATGTCTGAGTAAAACGGGTATTGCCTTTGTTATGGTTTAAGTGTCGCGACGATTTATCAACCCTTTTTATTAAAATTTTGGAAAAGCTTTCTTGTAAATCTGTAATTAAGTGGATATCGTGGTTTCTTCCTACTGAGCGTCAAGCTCACCCCTTACTGTGTTTTCTACAGGTATTAGCTATGATCTGGATTAGAGGACATCGCGAAGCATGGGGCTGGCGAGAGTCCGAGAGTCGTGGTCTTTATTTTATTTCTTAGAGACGTATTGTGTATTTGAACCTGTTAATTGAATGAGCGTAGAACTCAGAGTTCCAGATTTTGACTATTATTGTATTTATCAGAGTTTTGGATTTTCTGTTGGATTATATTTCTCCCTTTTCAGGTTTTAATTACTTTTGAACTATTTTTTATTTAATTTCACAAAATCACGTCTCGGGTCCGGTCAATACCGGATTTGGGGCGTGACAGAGGCAGTTGGAGCCGATAGAGAAAGGGAATGAGGACTGGAGATTGGGTTAGGGTTTGCCGAGATTGTCGTAGGAGCGGGGGGGGGGGGGGGAGTGAGAAGAGGCACAAGGATGGGGGGATCAGGTGAGATCCGCGAGAAAGATCGAGGTTTCATAGCAGGCATAGTAGGAGATTCTGAAGTCGCAAGGGGATGAGCGATGAGAGAGGTGACGAGGGTTGTGGAAATGCCAATCACTCCCATCCGTAGGTAAACTCCGCACCAGACGTGGTCAGCGAGGTCATCTGGACAGGGTAGGCGAACACGGGGACGACAAAGCCGAGTGTTCCGGGCGGCTCGACATCAAAAACGACAGACAATAGCTCCATAACAATAGAATAGGGCTAGGGATAAGCTCTCGAGGCTAGAGATTTTTTCGATTAGTACTTTTGTTAGTGTTCCACTAAGGTAATTAATTTTGTTTAAAGTACATGGTAATAGTTTGCTATTCTCATTCTTTAAGACTATTATTATGTATGGGCTGCGCTCTTTCTGCGCAACCTCCTCCCCCTCCCCCCCTTTTCTCCACCATTGAAGCTCCTGACTCAAAGCTCTCGGCTACCCTTGAAGGTTACCCTTAACGGGTTTACCTATGGATGAGTTCAACAATACCTTTGCTAGGGTTTTCTTTTACAACATCTTTTTTTTCATCTTTTTTCGCCGCCACCCACCTTCGCAGGTCATCACCGCCCGTTCAAACCGTCCCACGACCTCCTCCTTGACTTGCGCTACCGATCATGCGTCGCCGGATTGGTCCCGAGCTCGTGCGAATTGCCACCATGGCCCTCCTGTCGCCGTCCACCGGGGTCCGTGCTCCATGCGCCGTCTCCCATCAGCAGCGACCTCTCGCCACAAGGCCATCCCTAGCCGGCCAATTCAGGGCATATCCATCAAAGGGGCAAACCCTAGCCCCTCGATGGATCTGGGATCCGGGAGGAGAGACGATAGGTTGGAGCCTGCTTCCACGACACCCGAAGTCGGGACTCTCGACCCCGAACAAATCGTTGCGAGTCGAATCGATGATCCTGTTCTCCGCACTAATTCTAAAGATCCGGCGAATCAAGACGAAGAATTGACGATACCAGAATGCCCTAATAGCACGGGGCCTAGAAGAACTGGCATCGTAGATTTGGTAGTTTGTTATTTCATTCGTGTGCTAATCTTTTATCCTGTTTTAGGTAGAATAAATTGTTGGCTAGATAGGGTTAGGATTTTGAGTATTAGTTTTTTTAAATGTCGCTAAGAGGAACTCCTAAGTTCGGATCTGCGATTCAAAGCAGACTATTTTTATGGGTTCATGAGCGCCTGATGTACTACGGTCGATCGGGACAAATATCTGGAATCCTGGACAGTTATGTGCTACCCTACAAGGTTGCTATTCTAAAATAATACAATACCTCTCTACTCGTTTTTTTAAAAGACTATTATTACGTGCCTTTTTACTTTAAAAATGATTAAATGAAGTATTAATTACGTTGTACTTTCCTACAGTTTACATGATAAAGTAATATATAAATACTGAAGTATTATTTTAACGAATAACTACCCAAATTTCATAAACTTTAACTACATCGAATTTTCGTGAAAATTGTGTAGTCTTGTGTTGGATTTTTTTTAAACGAATAGATGGGGTATTGTATTACTGTAAAATGTAAACTTTACAGGTTATGGCATAATTGTCCAAGATTCAAGATATTTGTCCCAGTCGACTGTAGTCCACCAGGCGCTCATGTATCCGTAGAAATAGTCTGCTTCTGATCGCATATCTTAACTTAAGAGTTCCCCTTATCGACATTTCAAAGGTACCAAATAGAAATTAACTAGTCCAACAATCGAAATGAACTAACCAAACCGAACTAAAATAGTAAAAAACATAAAGCAAGCTTGAAACGAGTGCTCTGATTGCGACTTTCCCGAGACTTCCCAGTACCGGCAGTCCCGGGTCTGTGGGTATAGTATGTAATCGGACCCTCCCACCCCCACCGGGTCTTCTCATTCCTCTGAAGGAGGTTGTAGCGCCTCCACCTGTATAGTCTACTCCTCTTTGTCCTCCCCTTGCTTTACGGTCGCCGGGATGAGCAAAAGTTCGTCCTCATCTTCCCAATCCGGCACCGAATCGAGAGTTCCGGTTGGAAGTCTGAACGGATTTACAGAATACTTGTCCGGACTTGTAGAGTACCCGGCCGAACTTGCAGTGTACTTGGCCGGAGTTGTAGAGGGCTTGGATGGATCCGCCAAGACGAGGGCAGAGCAGATCGGGGACAGACGGGGCGAGACCGCCGGGGAGCCTTGCAGACGAGAGAAACATCCACCGGTTTCCGCGTGAGGGCGGCGGAGTGTCGGCCATGCCGGGGCTTGTGCTGTGGCCGTAGGACGAGGTCGGGGCGAGGCGTGGTTGCTCTCTGGGATCGTTCCGGTCGCATGAATAATGTTGCTCGACTTTACCATATCTGGAATAGATTCCGATTGAAACGAGACCGAAAAGAACTCGGTTGGGGGAAGTTGTGTGCCGGCCGTGGAGTGTGAAGATAACCGGAAACTATGGAGATGGGGACTAAACAGTGGTGACTGCGTGAGAAGAGGTAAGATGAGACAACTTTTACTGTTTTGGAATAAACCTTTGAGTTCATGCACTCCTGAAGAGTCATTCTTTCATCCATCAAGCTAATACTTGATTGGAGAATGGCCATGGAAATCATGACTGCATAGAGCTCTAGAGCTTTTTTGTTTTGTTGGATTTTCAATTTGTTATAGACAATATCATTTAATAACTAACAATATATGTCTATATGATATCAACTTGTTACGGAATAAAGATAACAATGAAAATGTGTAAATAATTTGAACTACTTTAACACACCATAAATGAACAGAAAACAGATAGGATTGGTGAGTGAATGGGTGGAAAAGAAGAAATAAGGAAAAAGTGGGAGCAGATTGAATAGAGACACGTATCCATCCATATGCTCTCTCGGCCTAACTGAAGTACAACTGTTCTGCCTGTCTATTTTGTAATTGATGGTTTGGTACTACTCCTTCCTTCACACCCTGTACTATTATGATTTTTTTTTTTTACAGTTTTTAGTCCATTCAATCTATCTGACGATTATAATAGATCAGTGAAAGCCATCAAATATCCTATTAAACAATAATTTGGATATATAAACATTCAAAAATGCATATTACATACCGATTTTATGTTAATATTTAAGATGGTGGGTTCTCTAGAGGGGTAGAGCAAGACCGGCCAAAATGTCCTTATAAGTTGAAAATAACTTCAAGGTAGGCAAGTTCGGTAGAAATGCCACGCATTACGAATCATATAATGTGAGGCAAGTTTGGTACTGACGATAGTATGTTTAACCCAATATAACTATACCCGATTCAATTAGATTTATTTCTTATATTCATAGTTCGTACTTTGTTGTTTTCCAACCTCTTTTTGGACGGTAATTGCAATCAATATATCAATCAAAAATTAAATTTTGATCCAAAGTGAGATAACCGGTATAAAACCCAAAGATAACAATGAAGAAATGAACTTAACCGTTCTAACATTATGAGACAATAAGATAAAAATAGAAATATGTTCATATGCCGAAATGCTCCAGGATGGATTTCGAGAGAGAAATATTGTGATAGCGGCCACGACCGATATCGAGGCAATCGGTACATCTACTCCAATAGGTGAGCTAGGACACAACGGGCCCTTTTCCGGAAGAATGGTGTCGATGCGGACTAAATGCTCATTCGAGGATCTAGCTTGCGTCGTCCTCCCTTGATAGATATTGTAGGGCCCCAAGAACGCGTGAGTACTGGCTCCCGAGATAGTAAAGGAGTATCGTGTCGGTACTTGGTCGAACCACCGCCACCCGAAACCCGTGAATTGGTAGTACCCACAAACCCCTCACTGGCCCACAAACTCCTCATTGGTCGAGGCGAGGGTGTTTAGCGCCCTCGCCGCTACACGTGATGCTCCATCGAAGTTTTTAGATCCCTCAGATTCCGAGTTCAAGAGTTCCATCACTGGCCGCTTTCTACATGGTAGGGAGCTCGTAACCAATTCGGGAGGGCGCTCTGGTCTCTCCTTTGCTCGTCCCTGCGGAAAGGTATACGATTGGCCTCTAGTCGGTGCCGGAAACTACATGGGACCTTTTCATTACAATAGGTCCCTACCCACCCGTTCTAAGTGAGGCCCCATGACAGGAAAAGTTTTGACTTGGCGACAAAGATCCGAAGAAGGTTGGCACTCCTGACAAGAAAAGTTTTGACTTACTTAGACATTCTTGCTTCTTCATTCACCAACTTCCCTTTCCCCTTCCGTTTTCCCGGGTTAGGGGCAACATATGCAAATCTCAAGGCCTGGTTATAGAACCCACCCATCGGATGGGATCTATTCATCCCCAAGACCACACGTCCATGACAAGTCACGGAACGTGCAAATATGGGATACCAGGGACCTTAGTGAGAGTCCTCCTACCCCAGGTCTCGCCGGACAGACTGCAACCATATGTCACATGCAACTACAACCAAAATAGTGGTCCGAAAGATGCTCATATGAAAGATGGAGGATAATATGTACCTTAGATTCCGAGAATTGAAACCAAAGTTTACTCTGAAGAGGAAGTCGCATGTCTAGCTGAAGCTGTATCCTCATGAAGTCCCCTTAGCGCATTTCATCCGCATCATCGTCTACTTCCAGATCCTCACGAAGAAATACATTAACTGAATGTCACGGGGTCTCAAATGTGTGCCATGATGGTGAAGAGATTTTCACGGCCTCACATCCCCTTGAGGTCACAAATTTAAATCTCAATGGGTACATTTTCTTAGAAGCATGTGTGTATCGTGAATTAAATTAAGCTAGAGTAGGATTTCCCTTTAATTTTTCTTTGATAAAAAAATTAATATGCTATTTCAAAAAATCCGACTCTTGATTTATTAAATGAATTTATATTGTCCTCAATTTGAGACCTTATTCTATTGGGCTATTATAAATATAACATTCAAGAGCGTGCATATAGTTGTTGAGTTTTTTTTTGAACGAAAGGTGAAATTCATTAATTTAACTTCAAATACATCTGAGTGCGTCAAGAATAAACCCCTGACCATGAGAGGTGGAGACAACATCGAGATGAGACGCGGCGGGAAAGGACTGAAAACCTAAGTTTGTCCTCCATTGAGGCTCAAACCCTAGCAGAGCTTACTACTGTTTAGGACCAACCTATTTAAGTGCCCAGATTATAGTAGTTCATATTTATTTATTTAATTAATTGATGAGTTCTTAATATCCTCAAATCTAAAATATAAAAGACATGAATACATAAATTTTGTTTAAAACGAATCTCTTCTATTTCCCACAACTAACAAGAAAATTTTGTGAGTTGTATTTGACCATAGCTATAAGTAACATTCGCTTATTATTTTTATTCTATATGAGTTCATATATCTCAACATTATTTCCCACGCATCGTCGTAACTTTTGCAATCATATAAATTATCTAAGAAGTTCTGTTTGGGTTTTGAAAGTTTAGCCGCCATACGCAACACCATGGTTATGACTATGACAATTGTCATGACTTATGACATGGTTCTTCTTCTCTTCTATATCCACCCTCTCCTCTGCACATCCCCTCTGGATCCTACGAGAGTTTTCTCTGCTAGGGTTTCTCTTAAGCCGCCGCTAACCATCGCGTCGCTGACTATCCCCCTCCACCATCGACGCGTCTCTCGATCCTGTTTGGTCCCCCTCTGCAATTTTGATGGTTGTCGTCTGGCTCACCTTGGCGTCAACCAACCCTCAATCCGCCTGAAGCCCCTTATGCCCTAGCTATGGTGCTCTTTCCTGCCACCACCACCGACGTGACCTCTGCTATGTCCCTTCTTGTGCATGATGCTTCTTGGTTCGTCGGTGTTGTCCCCCTTGTGTGTTCTTGTCCCTCACAGACCGTGTTCGATGTGGAGGATAAGTACCGACGCTGGTTGGCAAGCCATCCACAGGTTCGACTTTCTTCCCCTTTTCCGCCGAGGATGTCGCCTTCATCTTCCCCTTTTCTGGTCATGCAACTACGACGGGGGGGGGGGGGGGGGTGTCTTTGCGGTGGTCCAATGTCCTTCCATTCCAAGTAAAGAGTTTGTCCCTCTAAACCCTAGATCATCGAATCCTCGGGCCTACCACGACCTTGCTCTGGTTTTTGATTCGGGCGGCGCGGTGGCTAGGGTTCCGCCTTTGCCAAGGTCTCCTCCGAAGTTTCGCATGCCTCGGGTATCCAAGGGCACTCCACCTCTACAACTCCGATGGTTTTCGCTGCCATCGGCACGTCCTTCTCCCTTGCCTCCACCATTGCACCCTCTGAAGCCGCAAGATGTGTTGCCTCCCACCACTGCTATTGAAATCCTTGGCTATTACTGCTGCGATAACAGTTTTAGGAGCAGGATTTTTAGTATCATCATCGCATTTCTCGTGTTCGTTCACGGCCTCTGTGGAATTCAAATACCTCCAGTAGAGGTTCTATTAGGAAAAAGATTGGTGAAAATTAGTTCCATACTGTCCTTATTTAGTGATCAGGGATTTTATTCCCTGATGCACAGTAATGTAATGGAATTCAAATTTTAATAATATTTTTAATTTTTCGCTCAAAAAAAATATCTCACGCGTCGTTTACACGTGGAATTTTTACAATACCCTTTCTCACATATCATGCGTCACGTAAGCTGTAGCATGGCTGGACTTATAATGTTCTACATATGCACTAAAATTGACACGAAGGCTTAATCATGCTCTATGAGGGCCAGAACTGATTTTGGGTGACAGGAAGATGGCTTAAATACAATATGATTGGCTAAAAACATCGGTGAGGATTGATCTCACAGAACATATTACGTTTTCCTTATCAAATCTGAACCAAATTTCATTACAAGGAGGAGCATCTCAGATGAACCTGGTAACTCAAAATGATGGTCGATAATACCAGAATGCCTCACTATCCAATTACGCGTTTCAGAAATACCGGTATCACAATCTATGTAGTTTCTTGTGTTCGTTCTTATGTTTATTTGTTTTCTTTCTTGTCTACAATACAAAGTATATTAATTTTATGGGTCCAGAGCGCCGATACACCTTCGTTGTGTTGGGAGACCTGACAAGACCATGTCACCACAATACCACCATTCTGAGAGCTCCCGTAGCCACAAGAGAGGCATCCCTCGTTGTTGGAGATTCGCCGATGATCCCTAGTCATGCACCTCCAGATGCGTCCAGTCGTGAGTCTGGCGCCCTCCGCCCTCAGGAAACTGCTCTCCTCCCCCATATCTACTTCGACTATCCCTTGTTGGTCGGTCATAGATCTGTTGGCGTTCCTCTCGTCGGGGTGGCTTCGGGCCAGCTCCGACCGAGTTCCTGCCATCTCCATCCGTGCTCCTCCATCCGTCGATGTACACCTTCATCGTGTCGCCTCCACTAGCTAGATCCGCAACCCTCTAACATCCCCCGACTAGATCCCCCATCGCACCGCCCTCACGTCCTCCTCCCCGGTCCTTCCTCGGGCCTCTTCCTTTGAAGACGACGACTGGCCATCGTTCCCCCTTCTGGCCTTATCTCCGGATGACGTCGACTCGAACTACCTTGGCCGAGTGATGCAGTGCATATTGAAGATGTTTTGGCGAATCGGCTAGAAAACCCGAAAATGTAACAGTTTCCGAAATTGATGAAACCTTAGCCTTTTTCGGGTCGAAACGGGCCCCTGAGCAAAAGTCATGGCTTTGCCATGGGCTAAGACGTTTTTCGGCCATTCGAGATCGTTTAGATGGGCGAAACTGATATTTTAGGGTCCGGCTCATTATTTCCTGTTTTTCATATTTCCTTTATTTTCGAATTAGGGTTTGGGTAATAATTTCGTTATTGTATTAGGACTTTGGGTACTAGTTTCTCTATTTAAGCACTTGTTATTCTCCATTGTAATTCAGATTTGATGAAATAAACCAAAAACGAGTTCTACTCAATTTCTATCTTACTCGGTATTCACTTTGAATCAACGAATTCGATAAAGAATTCGTCCTTTCCGCCCCGCACTCTGCATCACCGAGCCTCTCCACCACGCTCGGTCATATCTGCTCCCACCTTCCGTTGGAGCTATGTTGTCCGAGCTAGTCAACCGTGCTCCTACTTATCGTGCTCATCCGGCCAGACTCGTGCACCCGCCTCAAGTAGATCAGATATGGACCCGCCTACACCACTCACCTCCCCCCTCACTCTGATCTCATGCCCGAAATTTTGAGGCCAACTGCGAGTAGCTCATGATCGTCGTTGTTATTTATTTTGTCTTTTGAAAAAAATGTTTTTTGTTTCTCCTATGTTGGAATCTCAGATCTCCGTTAGGTGTGGTTGTTGTCTTTGGTAGCATGTCATGTCCGGTCTCTCTATCGATGGATCTTTCTAGAGAGTCGATAAGAAATACTGATTTAGTAATTGTTGTTTATTTATGAGTTACTTCGTTTTTTTCAAGAGTTATTCATCTCTCTTATCGTCTTTTAGATTCATGAAAATAATAAATAAATACAACACTTCTGTTGTTCAATGTGTTGGTCAGTGTGTAAGGTTTATTAACGAGTCTTTGTTACAAAAAACTTAATACTATGTTATCCTATAGAGTGATACACTATCCCAAATAAAATATGATGAAATGACTTATCCACCCATAACCTCATTAACAAACATCAATATACAGCATAGCTGATCTCATCACCAATTGTAATACCATGCGAGGTTTAGCTACGTTAACGTCTATTTTATAGCGAGGGCCAACCATATCGCACGGTCACGGATATCAGGCAAAAGAGAAGAGAAACCCAACGGTGGAGAGTGGATAACAAGTAGTTTACACGTGGCAGGTGATGGATGAGACAGTAAGCGCAGAGGGACAAGACTCGGAACAGTACGAGGCCAGCTGTCCGAAATGGCGGACACTGAGCTACCCTTCAAAAGTTGAAAGGATAAGATAATGGTCCGTACGTGCGCATAATAGTAGTGCCATGTTTGAGGGACCTATCATTCCGACTCGTTTACGCTGTAACAGATCCGTCAATAAATAATAAATACACTTTTTAAAATTATATTATACTCGATTAAAACTTCAAACTTGTTTTTAAAAATTCGATTGATAGCTAGTAGTTTTACGTGCTGGGTCTTACATGTGGATCGCAATAAGGGGCGGAACCAGAAATATGAATCAAGGTGTTTCGTTAATTTTTTTAATAAAATAATAAAAAAGTATATATAAGAGAACTATATTATTTTGTGTTGTTCGTTCAATGATTTGTATGTATGTCCTCATGATTGATATATAATTTAATTATGAAAACAAAATATTTTTCTAATTATTGTCATATAAATTGGTTTTCATTTAGCTCGATGTATCTGACTCTCTTTGTTCGTTCTCCACTGCAAACATAGTCATTTTCTTCTCTTATCAAAATAGATAAAGAAATTTTTGAAAGAAAAACAAAATATCATATTGAAAAGTTATTAAATTAAAAACAAAAATGTCAATACCTAATCATTCACATAGTATATGATATATAGGAGACACCAACTCTTTTAAAGGGAATAAAAACTATTTTTTAAAAACGACTAAAAATTATTTTTTGTTAATACTCAAAAATACTTTCTTGTATATGACTATCATTTAAGTTTTCCGCGTTACATTTTGACTCCTCAAATATAACCTAATCAACGGTCTAGTTGAACTCTACAACATGTTATAAACTATAACGTTTTGTTATTTAGTCAACAATATTTATGATCAAAATATGAGGATTTAAAAAAAAATTCATAACAGTATTTAAGGTTTTGGTTATAAACTTTTTTTGATAATATATATTTTGATGGATTACTTCTACTTCACGATAAAAAATGTTCAATTATTTTGTTTTGAAATAAAAATATTATTTTATTATGGGAAAACTACAGATACCTACCCAAAACCATGGTCATTTAACCGATGTTTACTCTGAAGTTTAAAGTTAACTGATGCATACCCTGAAGTTACGACTTGTAACTAAAAACCCCTTTTGTCAGCTAAAATGACGAAAATACCCTCAATGATTTTTTTAAAATAATTTTTTAACATATAAATGAAATGATTTTTTAAATAAAAATGAAGTCATTTAATAAGTAAATATATAAATATAACAAAAGTAATTTTTAAATAATTTTTTTAACATAATTATTGAAGTGTAGTTGAGGGTATTTTCGTCATTTTAGCTGACATAGGGGTTTTGAGTTACATTTTCGAAACTTCAGGGTATGCATCAGTTAATTTTAAATTTTAGGTAGACATCAGTTAAATGGGCATGGTTTTGGATAAGTATCGGTAGTTTTCCCTTTTATTATTGTTAAAGATGCACATCATGTTTGTCTTTAATAATTTTGTACAACATAATATAATTATGGTACCTATAGTTTTATCAGATCCTAAGACTAAAAAAAATTCAGATCCCAAAGATTAGCAAACAAAAAAATATGTACAAACACCCAAGCAAAAATTAGATACAAAAGATTAAGTCCTAACAAGTTAGTATAAAAATAAACAAAAGTTAGTCAAAAATGAGTCAGAAATGAAACCTCAACCTTAAGCAAACAAAAATTTCAATTAGTAAAAATATACGTGGAGAAATAAGACTAAGAAATAAAAAGTAAAAGTAAAAAATCAATGCAAAAAAATAAAAATAAAAACTAATAAAGAATGGTTAAGACCACGCACATAAATCAGTAAGCAAGCCCAAGTGATAAAAAGTAAATCAGTAAGCCCAAGTAATAAAAATTTTAGGGTGTTCCAAGGAGATTCGAACACAGGTTATCGGAGAAATAAAAGGTTAAACTTTTAGGGTGTTCCAAGGGGATTCGAACACAGGTTATCGGAGAAATAAAGGGCCAACTTTAACCATCAAGCTAGTTTTCATTTTATTTAGGGACCCTATACCCCTTGGTTCCGCCACTTTTGCAACCTATTTTTGAAGTATTTCCTTGCGTCCATCTAATTAAAAAAAAATACACTTTTTGTTAGCGTGAAAATAAGCGCATCTTATCACGTTTAAGGTTTAAAAAGCAATAATTCAGTTAAAAGTTGAAAGCTTCATGGTGCCGACAAAAATGATACTAAAAGTGGTCTCTCTTATCGCCACTTAAGGTTTCGTGGGAGAATTGCTCTTATCTATAAGTCTACGTAAAGTTAAATAAAACGTCAACGTGGAGCCAGGAACAAAGACTAATGGACCTATATTTAATCTCCTTATTTTCAGTAATAGAACATATAGGCACGAGGAGAAAAGAAACTGCATGTAGACCATGCTTCACTAAATTATTTATAGTATTATATAGAAAAAATATATATTGTTCATTGCAAAATGATGGTAGAATATAATATGTGAAATTATATTTGTTGAGCTAGTGCTGATGGGAATGAATCATGAGTGGTGGTGCTGCGATGAGTTCTCCAACGTTGACTTTTATCAATATGGGGCGGCAAAACAGTACATTTGATTGGACATGGTGATGAGAAAATCTACACAAAAATGTACCAGGTTGGGCCTACTAACCATGATAATAATATGATAAAGTGATTTTTATTTATTTTACCTAATTAACGACTTTCTAGATTAAGATAATCAAAATGAAACATGGGTCTAAATGGAGAATAGAATATTCATTATATAATCGTCAGTTTATTTTATTTCTTAATGTCCATTCTAATGTGTATGCTATTATTAATAAATTCTCCCTCTGCCAAAAAAAAAATACTTATTTTCTTAACAAAAAGTAAATATTAATTTTTGGGAGAGAAAAAAATATGAATGAGAAAGGGATGGATTTGAAGCAAGTTTTACCATCCCAACTTCTACCTGATATAACTCCAATGAACAGAGAGCAACCAGTTCCATCAGATGCAATCACTTTAATTTATCATCCTAACAAAAAGAGGTTAAGGGTCAAGTCAATCAATTTATAAAACGTCCTTTAGGTGGGGCGGATCTAGTGGGGTGTCTGGAGATCGAGCATGTGCATTTTTCTGTATATATAAATAAATGTATCCGAGGGTGTCACAGAGTTAACGTGCACCCAAACCTGCGATGTGCATGTGTATCATGTGAACCACCCTTCCTTGTACCTTCAGCTCCTTGTCATTATCATATCACATTACTCCAACAAGGTCAATAGAGACATAGACTGGGTGCAATAAGTGTACCATTACTAACTGTTCTCGGATGCCAATCTCCACACAAATATCTATCACTTACTTATTATATATATTTTTTTACTGCAGTTACTATAGATATTCAAAACCCAAAACCTCATATCCACACAAAGGCTCAAAATGAACACAAACATAATCAATATCTTCATCAGGGTCATCAGGGTCCAATGACCTGAAACTACAATCACAACTATAGCAATTTTGCTTCTATGCATATATATATATATATATATATATATATATAAGCACAAGGTTTGGAATTGGAATTCGAAAACTGATACATATATTAACTTTAAATCTAAACCCAACATGAAGACATTTATGTTTTACAAAACA
This sequence comes from Erodium maritimum, assembly GCA_963921825.1. Classification (NCBI taxonomy): domain Eukaryota; kingdom Viridiplantae; phylum Streptophyta; class Magnoliopsida; order Geraniales; family Geraniaceae; genus Erodium; species Erodium maritimum. The sequence goes on along the minus strand of OY997592.1, from coordinate 65,628,101 downwards.
AGATGAAATCTTTCATAAAAGAAGCAGATGATTTACTCAATGTAGCAATAAATATACATTAATTTTTATTCAAAGAGTACCTTATGATTATTATGTAGTAATAAACATCAAACTGATTCTATATGTTATCATATAACAGAAGACCAAACTGTAGGGATGTATGAAGGGGATTGGAAAGGTTTAGGAAAATGGCAAGCTGGGACTGAGGAGAAAAGACAAACCAACACAATGAACCTGCCTATAAATATATGTAATACGCTAAATTTTGCTTTAGTGCACAAACTTATGCAGACCCAGTTTAGAGAGGATGTCACTGCTTGCAAGCAAAAACAATGCAAAAACAAGCAGAGCCGAAAGAAGACACCACATCCAAGTTTTCATCCTTCGCTTACCCCGGTTGCGTAGTGGTGGCGGAGGGATATGTTTTGACTTTATAAACCTTGAAGGTTTTGGAGCCCTCTTTGATATTGGTGTAGGCTTCTCTTGATGTTCAGGTTCCGTAACAATCACAGCAGGAGTTTCTCTAGACGATTGTTCCACGTCATGGGTTTCATTTGATGTCCCTACTACAGCCGCCTTCTTTTTCTCCATCTTCTTAATTTTCTTCTCTTGCTCCTGCACAATTTTTTCGATAGTGAGTTCAGTGTATAAGAAAACATAACAAAAGCTGAGAAAGGCACATTGCGGGTTTACAAATGTGAGTATACAAAATGCATATACACTTCACCTTTTTTGCTCTGAATTCAGCCCTCACTTGAGCCTTCTCGGCCTTCCTTTTTTTCCTCTCCAATGCCTCCTTTGCCTTGGCTTTTTGCTCCAAGCGAAGTTGCTCTGCTAACTTGGAGGCTTCCTCTTCCTTCCTCAAAACCTCTGCTTTTCTTGCCATCTCATCCTCCACCACCACCTTTGTCACGTCTTTAATTACCTCTTCTCCAACCATGTTTCTACCAGAGATGGATGTTGAGCTGTTAACCACAGGACCAGGCTTCGGTTTAGCAGTCTTATTTTTCCCTGAAACTTCATTATTTGGTACATCTTCAATTTGTTTCTTCATCACCACCCTTTTATTATCTGTGTTCTGAGACTTCCCAGATTCCACAGGTACAGCAGCTACCTCCTTTACTTTTTCTTCTTCTGGAGTTGAAACAATTGCCGTAGTCTTGTTACTGAACCTGTTTATGGCAACGGGAATGGCGGGTGGCTCCTCCTCGGGGCCAAGTGCTCGGCCGTCATGTGTTCCAAGTCTCCAAAGTGTGCTCCTTAGGTTGCAATCCACATATTCGTTCCGGAATTCATCATTTTTATTCCACAATTCCATAAATGACTCCACCTAAACAAATGAGTTTCAAAGGGGAAAAGGTTAACTAGAGCTTATTTTAAGCTGGTAAACACACATATAGTCAAAATAAGACTTCACCTGGTTAACACAATGTTGTTGGAGAGCCTCTTTGTCAACTGATGCATAATTATAGGCAACCTTCACATCATCCCTATACTTCCGCATATATTTATTCTACCCATCGAAAATTATCAATTATCAGTCAAAAGAAAGTCATTATTGAAATATAGAAAATACAGCAAAGTCTTTTGGGCTTTTATATGGCAACAAAGGTACCTTTTCATTCAATGCTTCCCATAAACTCCGTAAACGTGAGTATTCTTGCTGACGAGCTTGATCAGCATTCCAATGTTCAGCTTCTAGTTGGTGCAACTTAGCATTATGTTCATCTAACTTTCTCCTGGCAGCAGTAGTGTTATTCTGCACTTTGTTAAGCTTCTCCCGGAGCGAATCTACTTCTTTCCTCAGCAACTGAATTTTAATTTAAAGGAGAAGTGTTTCAAAGATAGAAAGATGCATAAAACTAAGAGGGTTTATTTTTCTCCTGAGAAAAAGCCAAGTTAAATTTTAGAGAACTATACCTTCAACTGCTTTTCGATTTCACCCTTCTGCTCCAATGTGTGCTGAACTTCTTCCTGCTTACTCATGTTGGAAGAAAGATCTTCACGAGTTTGTTTCAATTTCTCCATTTCACGAACATATTGCTTTTCTTGTTTTAGAGGGAGACTCTCATGCTCTATCATATTTTTCAGATTGCGTATCTAAAAGCAAATTTTTTGAAGATGAATTAACAATAAGTAAGCTGAGAGAAAAAAAATTAACAAAGCAGATATCTTTTAGGATTTTCTGTCATTATTTCTCTAAAACCCACGAATAATAAAAAAGTATTACCCTTTCATCAATTTCATCCATGGACATTGCATCCCTCACTTTATTCATCAGAAGTTGTTGTGAATTAATATCCTGCTGCTTTGATCTAATCAAATCTCGTAATTCTTTCTGCTCTGATATAAAATCCTGAAAAGTTTTCCGCAAGTCCCTTGAAATGATCTGGTGGAGGAATGATAACAAAGGTTACAAAACTGTCATCATATTATAAATGTAACTAACGCTAATGCATATAGTTACGTACTTTATGGTAATTTATATTATTAAAAACATATTACTATATATATTTCCTCAACTTACCCTTTCTGGTTGAATTTCTGCCATGATAGCATTCCGAACTTTGGTCTTTTCGGCAACTTTGAGTTCAGAAAGTGCAATTTCTTCTCTTAACTTCTTGTCATCAAATCTTGGAAATCTAATCATGAAATAAAATGGCTTCTTCTCCACTGGTGGGCCAGAGGGAGAGCAAAAAGATTCAGGATCTGCATCTGCAGGCTGGACTGTCTCCCCTGTTTCAGTTTCAATTTCAGCAGCCTCACCCTGATCCACAGATGCTTCCGCTTCAGTTGATCCTTTGGAAATATCTTTGGCCTCTATGATTTCCACGGTATCTAGTTTAGAATTAGCTTCAGCTTGTTGAATATCAGTATCTTCCATATCAGGCTTTACTTTATTCTTGAAACCTTGAAGGGATTTTCCAACCAAATCACTTGTGGCATCAACTAGTTGTGCTTCTCCTTCTTCATTGGTTTTGCTTTCACTGACTTCGATAACTCCTTCCTTAAATTCTTCTCCTACCAACTCACTTGTGGCTTCAACTAGTTGTGCTTCTCCCTCTTCATTGGTTTTGCCTTCAGCGACTAGGAAAACACTGTCTTTAGAATCTTCTTCAACCAACTCACTAGTGGCTTTAACTAGTTGTGCTTCTCCATCTTCATTGATTTTGTCCTCAGTGACTTGGACAACACTGTCTTTAGAATCATCTTCAACCAACTCACTGGTGGTTTTAACTAGTTGTGCTTCTCCATCTTCCGCATCTTCAACCGAGTTTCTGGCATCAATTTCAGCTAATTGGGCAGATTCAATATCATTGATACCTTTCGTGTCAACATCATCAGAATTTGCTTCTCCAAGTACATTGTCAGAAGACAATGCATCAGCATCTGCTGGTTGTCCTACCACATTCTCAGAACTGTTTCCAGATGCCTCTTCAGGTATGTTTGAATGGTCATCACTAAGGAAACGAGCTTGTTTATCAACAACAGGGATATTTGCACATTCCCTTTTTGGATGATCTTGAGTTAAACCACCATTTATTACTACTGTTTGTATATCACCAAATGAAACAGCTTTTAAATTTTGCTCTGAGTTTGTCTCAAGAATCCCTAGAGCCACATCTGGAATGAGCTTGTTGGCCAGATCTCCAGGTTTCTTCTCCAGTTCCAGATCAACAGTACCAGGACTTTGTTGATTTTCTTTTATTTCGTCACCATTGAGTGATCTTAGCTGAAGTTCAGTAGGACTCTGGATTGTAATTTCACACTCCCCGTTTTCTTCTATCTGCTTGGTTGAATCTAAATGACTCTCATCCCCACCACACACCTCATCACCAACAAGAAGTTCCTTCGATACAACACCATAACCTTCTTCTAATTGCCCAGTTGAATCTAAATTACTTTCTTCTCCATTATCCAACTTGCCTGCATCAAGCAGTGGTGCTTTGCAGTCCCCACCACAGTAAGTAGAATCGAAAGCCAAGTCCTTAGATACTTGAATGTCACGTGCATCTTCACTGTACTCCACCTCAGTTTTCTCTGTAACAGTGGCCACCTCTATATCAACCCCTCCTGCAGGCTCAGACTCCACAACAGCCACTGTCCCATTCTCACTTTCTACCACCTCTCCAATAGAACCTTTACCATTCTCATCTCCGGCATCAACCAGACATCCCTCAGGTTCAGCAGCTTTCACGTTCTCCAGTTCCTGCTCCTCAGAAACCACTTTCCCATTTTGCTCACCACTGACATTACCATCTGCAACTGCAGCATCAACAAGTAGTCTCTCAGATTCAGCATCACCGATATTCTCTTGCACCTGATCATAGACACCCACAGTCCCACTCTGCTCCCCATCTACAATACTGTCTTTCACTGAAGAGTCAATCAGGAGTCCCTCAGATTTAGCATCACATATATTCTCTTGCACCAGATCATTAGCAACCACAGTCCCATTCTGCTCCCCATCTACGATACTGTCTTTCACTGAAGAGTCAATCAGGAGTCCCTCAGATTTAGCATCACATATATTCTCTTGCACCAGATCATTAGCAACCACAGTCCCATTCTGCTCCCCATCTGTGATATTCCCTGTCACTGCATCACCAATACACTCTTGCACCTGCTCACTGGAAACCACAGTCCCATTCTGCTCCCCATCTGTGATACTGCCTGTTACTGCCTCACCAATACACTCTTGTCCCTGATCACTGGAAACCACAGTCCCATTTTGATCCCCAGTTGCACCATTACCTGTCATTACAAGATCAGCAACACTCCCTTGCACCTGATCCTTGGAAACCAAAGCCTCATCATGGTCTTTACCTACAGCACTATCTGACACTGCACCATCAACAAGTCCTTCAGATTCATCAGAATCGACAATACTTCCTTGCACCTGATCCTTGGGAACCACTATCTCCTTGTCGTCTTTACCTACACTACCATCTGGCACTCCGCCGCCAAACAAAAGTCCCTCCGATTCAGCACCATTAATATTCTCTTGCTCCTGATCCCGAGAAGCCACTGTCCCATTCAGCTCCCCAGCCGAACTACTATCTGTCAGCTCGACATCAACCCGGAGTCCCTCAGATTCAGCACCATCAGTACTCTCTTGCTCCTGATCTTGAGAAACTAATGTCCCATTCAGCTCCCTAGCTGTACTATTATCTATCACCTCGACATCTACCCGGGTTCCCTCAGATTCATCATCAGCTATACTTCCTACCGGCTCCTCATACTCTACTGTCCCATTCTGCTCTCTAGCTACATTACTATCTGTCACTGCAGCATCAACCAAGAGTCCCTCAGATTCATCATCAACACTACTCCCTTGTGCCACCTCCAGCTCCCCATTTTGCTCCTCAGCCACTGATCCCTGACCAGGTTCCATCTGCTCCAAAGCAATTCCATCTCCGACACTCTCATGACTGCAATTACCATTAACCCCATTCTCCACCTTCAATTTATCATCCCCATTCACCCAATCCTTCTCTATGGAACCGACAACATTCTCCTCCCTCAGATCAGCCTCAACCCGACCATCATCACTACCACCGACACCGTCACTTCCAGCCACCAAAACATGAGACCCATTAACCACCCTCTTCCCGTTCGCATTCGCATTTCCATTTTCACCGAACCCCTCCTCGTGGAGGTAGCTAACCCCATTGCACCCCCCACCCTCAACCTCTCCCTTCGACGGACCAGACGGCACCTCCACCTCCGCCGTCATTGCTCAACACACAAAATTCAATCACCACCGACACTCAAACTACTCCCCAATTCAGATCAAACATCGCAGAAACAGTACACAAGAAACTCAAATCATCAAAAAAGGAAAGAAAAACAAACAATCGTCGCTTCAAGTAAGAGAAAAACGCAGAAACGGAACAGAAAAACGACTGAGATCTTTAACGAGGCAATGTCGGTGAACTTACCGGTCTCGATGTGCCGGATCGGACGGCTGAGAATGCGAACAGCAGATCTGGAGAGATCGGTTTCAGCAGCAAATGCGAATTGAGGAGAGGATCTGATCGGAGCTCCGACCAACAAGATTAGATACAGAGATGAATGAGAGTAGAAAATAAAAACAGCTAGCTAGACGAACAAGTCCAGTTTCGGTTGTGTATGTGGCTTTTCGAATTGAAACTATGGTACCGTTTCTTTTCCGATTAATTTAATTGGGACCCCATGATCGGAGCCCCTATTTGCAATATAAGTAGTTTATTGGGTGGTAGTTCGAAAGGTGTTAAAGTTGTGGGATTAATTTATAAAATAGTTTATTTGCAAAATAGCCTCTGGTTGGTGAGGGAGCGGAATTGCGGGCACGCGGTTTGAGTGTAAAACCGAAATGTATCTAAATATGATTTAAACATGACGTTACCTAAATGTAATTTCCATCTTTGTTGCGTAGGATCCCTATAGAATAGGTACCTCACCACCATTTTGCTATTTTTCACCACAATCTTATCTCCATTATTTGTAAATCTAATACATTTACATTTTTGGTATAAGCAGAATAAATTGTACCAAAAATTAAATAACCGTTTGTTACTCAATAATTCTTATGTGAAAATCTTAAATAATTATCTGAAGAGGGGATTTACCAAGAAAAGTTGTTGTAAACCCAACCGTCTTTCTTAATGTGAAAAATATCTACAGAGTTAATTTTGTTATACATTTGAATTAAATAAATAGCCCCCTTCATATTTACCATACATGGGAAATCTTAATAACGTGTTATTGATCGCATTTGTTTATAACGAAACGTGTTATTCTCGCCCTTTTTTTATCAAAAATATTTATACATTCCGTATATAATCAAAAAACGAAGGTCTCCTTTAACATTCAAAAGTTCTGCTAATTTGGATGGAAGATCCCTAAAATATCCCTATCTGAACCTTTAAAAACTTCTCTTCGGTCTCTAAAACCCTAAATTGTACTCAATGGGGCGAGTTTTTTTGGGGTTTGGGGTAGAGGTATTTATAAAGATTCTTGGATTTTCTATTCAAATTAACAATTTTTAAATTAACAAAAACCTCTGTTTTCATATAACAAACGAAATGTATAAATACATAATATATATGTTTAGAAAAGAGCATTTGAAGACATATTATTAGGGTTATTCCAGACTTATGTTTGGGGAGATTTTCTAGATATTCAATGAAAGGTTAAAATGATTTATGATACTTTAATAATAAGTTGCTTCAGTTACAAAAAAGAGTTAGAAAGGGTGAGAACATTAATGTTGTATGTAGAATGAGCCAGAAATTGCAAAGGGGGAAAGTTGGTGGGCCCATCAGAACGCGTGAAAGGCCTTATTGAGACGTGGAAGGCTGGAAGGGCACAGATCACACATAGATAAGGACGTTCACTGTGCTAGATACTTATTATTGCTGCCTGTTATTTTCTTTTTTGCATTTATCTTCCCATTTTATTGATTTATTTATTAAAATGTATTAATCTGTTAATAGCTGTTGACTGTTGCGTCACGAACCTCGTGTGTGTGAGAGATGGTGGTGGGTCCCAGCCGCCTTTTTTTGGTCAATGACGGTTTCAGACCAGTGACGATCTGGGCTAGCGAAACTGATACGCATCCGAACCTTTAACAGCTACAACCTACAATCATTTTAGTTTATCGGTTTCAGATCTGTCAATGTTCATTATTTGATTATTACTATATTATTCTTATTTTAGTTAGTTTAATTATTTAAATAATTGGATCATCAGCAACACATGTCACGTGAATTCTAGTAATTTTCAGTTCAGTTTAAATCATTTCCCTCGTGTGGGCATCTGGTTTTTATACGACCATTGCCTGTGTTATGCAGATAATTGATATGTATAAGTTTCATTGAACAAGTATTTTTTTTAAATTAACAAATGATAGTTTTATTAGATAATAGAAGATTTAATTTTCAGAAAGAAAATAAAGATAAGGGGTGAACCTCCCAAGCTGCAACCACGAACATGTTAAAATTAACACTTTAAACAATAAAATCAGACTCAACAAGTCACGATACCCACAAATTACAATCAAATAGGGGTGTACATCAATGTGAGTCTTATATGGAACAGCCTGTTAGCGGCTTAATCAGTAGTTCAGGAAGGAATCCGACGACGGATTGGGTCGGGAGAGGACACCTTCATATCGAGAACTCCAAGGATAAACTATGAAACTGGGTTTTTGATGGATGTAGTCGGGCCTATGGAAGAGTGGAAAGTTCACAGATTGATGTGAACCTTCCACGAGCGGCTTACAAGGAGATTCATGCAGGTTTTGGGAGATGGACTTCAGATAGAAAGGATGCATTTTGAAGGCGTTTGTAGACTCTGAGTGTCTCTCCCAAGGTTAACCATTTTCTATGGCGAGGGGCATCAGGTTTGTTGCCATCAGCAGTAGACCTTATAGCTTGAAGGGTGGTCATTACTATTTTGTGTAGCTTCTGTGGGAAGGTGGAGATAGACATGCATGCCAGAGCGTAGTGTCCACTGGCTCAGGAAGTGTGGGGACGGCTTCCAGGGGTGTTGTTGCAGAATTCAGCCTCCGTGAGAGATCGATTGCATGCATGTTGGCAGGCTTATACTTGAGAGCTACTTGGGAAAGTAGGGGTGGTGCGTTGGGAGCTCTAGCATGCAAGGAACATGAGAGTTTAGAAAGCATTGGCGATACCCGGGGAAGTAATCTTTCATGCCTCCGAAGCCTTGTGAAATGGTTTGCGGGATGCTCAGGCTACCAAGGTTCAATCTCCATTACCCAATGGGAGGTCGGATTCTTGGCGGAGGCCGTGGCGAGAAAATAGAAAGTCAATTTTGACGGGGTCGTGGTTGATGGTTTCAGAGGGGCAGGTGGTATGGCTTTTCAGGATGATATGGGGAGGGTTTGCGGCATACATTGATTACCCTCCCACTACGCAGTGACCCGGAGATGGTACAGGCTATGACGGTGAGAGCAACGCTTCAATGGCTCATCTGTAATGGATGGACTAAGGGGGAAGTGGAGACAGATTGCTTGGGTGTGGTCCTTGTTATATCAAGTCGAGCAAGATGTTATCACCAATGGGGGTGTGATAGAGGATTATAAGTGCCCCCTTCGTCAGATCCCATGTATTAGAGTTCGTCATGTTCGTAGTGAAGCTAATAGAGTTGCTCACGAGCTTACTCGTAATGCCCATATTTGGGCTAGTATGTCTTGGGATTTTAATTGTTTATCAACATCTATTTTCAGGTTGTTGGCTCTTAATTCAGAGTAAAGAAATCGATTTTTTTCTCGCTTTGTATGCGAGAGGCACGGGGTTAGATTCCCCGCACCTCCATTCTTCAAAATTTTGCTTATCAAAAAACAAAAACAAAAATGAAATCGAATTTTTCCTCAAAAAAAAAGAAGGGGTATACATGTCTAATACATAAATTTTACAACATGAAGCAAATAGATACTACAAACCCAACAAGGGGAGAAAATAAAACAACTGAAACAAGTTCTAAAAAACTATTTTTCCAACCATGAAGCACTATAATAAAAACAATGTCTTAAACCCGAATTCTACAACCATGAAGCCCACTAAAATTACGGTGAACAAAGATCAATAACTCAGATTTTCCAACCATTAAGCCCACGGAAAACACCCACTTCACTATCTGAACTTGTAGTGAAAGCCAAGTCTCATTAGTGCCCCCACCACTCACAATAGAGAGATGAGCGACAACCAACGCGTCGGTGGTCAACACCATTAAACGGAAAGACATATCTGGTGGCCAAAATGCCACCGAAACTCCCTAACCCCTAGAATCCAAAATCTCTTATACTTCAGATAAGGGCCTAAAGACTGAAACAACTCGAAGGGGGCCAACACTTATCACATCGACGAGCCTCATCCATCGTAGTGAACGGGAAACAATATAAGAATTAAGAGGATTTGAAGCTAGAGGAAGAGAGACACCACAAGAAAAAGTAAGAAAAGGGAATAGATAACCACATACCTCACCTCGAGGAATTCCGCCAGAGAGCAGCTGGACGGCCACACCCAACGGGGCCACCACCATCGTGTCGAGGCGCACAGACGACTAAACCAACGGGGCCAATACCAACGAACTGGGGAAGACCGAACTCGAGCACAAGCTAGTGAAGACCAAAACAAGAACTTGGTGAGGAAGAAAGGAACAAACACTAACGAGACACCGCCACTTCGACCAAACAGTCACCAGAGCAAACCACCGCCCAAATCCGAGACGACGCCAAGTAGTAGGTAGATCTGTAACCATCGCAGCTCTGTTATAGAGCAGCCCGACCACCACACCAACACACGTGGCCAAACCACACTACCCCACTAGGGCCGATGATTGTAGAAGAATAGCTCAAACCAACCACCAAACCAAAAATTTGCCATAGTAACCACCTCCGACCAAAAACCCACCCTACCACACCCAAAACCTAACAACTAGGAGAGGTATGACGAGCCCGACCACCACACCAACACACGTGGCCAAACCACACTACCCCACTAAGGCCGATGATTGTAGAAGAATAGCTGCGACCAACCACCAAACCCAAAATTCGCCATAGCAACCACCTCCGACCAAAATACCACCCTACCGCTCAGAGTCTGGCGTCCTTAGCCAAGTCGCAGGACTCTGAACGAAATTCCTCATCTCCCCCCAATGTCAAAAATCCCGGTGGGGGTAACATGGGAACTCTACCGGTACCTGCTCCACTCCCTCATACAAAGTCCTTAATCGGGTCAAGGGATAGAGAGGTGAGAAGGTCATCCAACGAGGGTACTCGTGTTACTCTAGGAGGCCTCCATTCCGTCTTAAGGAGTCGGTCCACATCCAATTCTTTTGGAACATGAATGGAATCATCATACCTAATTTCCTCCCGACCAATTCCCAACAGATGAGTCGTACATGCATTAATACGGTGGCTTAATCTGCCACACCGAGCACATAATCTCGGTAATCATTACTTTAAGCCGATCAGAGAGGGGTGTAGGTGTCCCGGAAAACGGAGACGAATCCGTCCGCGCAACGGCTTATCCACATCAAGGTTGACCCGCATCCACAAAAATTCATTCATACGGTGAGGTGTAGGAATGGAAGTAGAGGTTATCTCAATACCAATGGACGAGACGAGGAGAGCGCGGACTGAGGCGTTACAGGAATTTTCGGGAACGTTCGTTGCCCATACTCCGATCTCCATGCACACGAACAGGGTGGAGCTAGGTTGCATGTATGGCTATAGCGAAACTAGAATCACCGGGTAACCACTGAAACCCTATGGGCCCCGGTGGATAATGTCCTCCATCGATGTTCTTGATGGAAAAAAGAGTGCCACCACTTCCTTAGTGAGACACTCCACCTTCAACCCGACCAGCACTACCCCATAAAGGACATTAAGATTATGTCGCCTCATACACACAATCTTACCTGTAAATGGGAAACGATACCAGTCATCGACAGTAGTAGGAACGAACTCAACGTGAACCTCCAAGGCCTCGTCTTCATCCTCCCAATCAGGCACAGGAGTACGGGATCCCGATGCAGAATTGATAGAGAGTTGGGTCGTCAGTGCTCGGTTCGTCATGATGGCCGCCGAAATGGCTTGTGGTGTGGTAGAGATGACCCAAGCTGGCTCTCGGGGTCTCGGTTTGGCCTTCCTCGCTCATGCATGAGGCAGTCGGAGGTCAGACCAGGATGGTGCTTGAGGTTCCTAAGGGGTATGAGGCTGAATGGGTTCAAATATACTCCCCGCTACATCCTGCGCCGACTGTTAGAAGCCCTATAGAGGTGTGGGTTGCGGAGGAGAGATGTGAGCCCTGATTTCTAGAGAGGGAACCGGTAGATGACTCATCTCAGGCAAGGAGAGTGTGGGGACTCTATTATAGTCGTGGGAGGTTGTTCCGACGTAGGTGGTGGTAAAGACGTGGGAATGGTAGTTTAGAGAAAGGGGAGAGAGCAAGGGAGGTTTTTACAACCCTAAGTCCCCAGTACTCTTGTTTTTAATTGTTATTCAAAATCATCGTTAATCATTGTATTGTTTGATTTATAAATATTATATTAAAGATTTTTAATAGAACACAATATACAAACACACAAAAGGAGCTAGGTCACACAAAGAGAAAAGACTTGAGCGATGACTTGGCTTCCCCTCTACCGCCGCTTGGCTTGTATGGGAGATCAATTAAGTATGAGTTACTCTTATGCTCTCTCCTTGACATGGCTTGTACGATGTTGGTATGTTGTCGGATGTTTGCAGGTTTTAACCGACGACAAAAATATGGGTATCATGGGTCAAGGGTTTTTGTTCCCTGGGGGTGATTGACGCGGCATCAAGGGGAGGATCCGCGGTCTGATCTCAGGAGGGCATATTGGTCTTGTCGCGGAGAAGGGAACGAGCCAACCGAGGGCTACGAGACCGCTAATAGCGAGCCATGACGGTGATGGGGTGAAGCAAGGTTCTTCAGGAAAGGGTTGTCATGACGGTTCCGGTCTCAGCGTATATTGGTGGGATGAGGTGTTTAGGTGGCCAACTATCGGTGGTGGCGGGAGTTGTAGAACATCGTGATGTCGTTGGTCGCAACCACGTTGGGGTGATCTCGAGCGGGCAAGATGATGATGGTAGCAGTAGCGGAGGACAGAGTGGAGGCGGCGGGAGTTGTTGACCAGTGCTTCGATCCACAACTGTTACTCGCTTGACTGCAGATTGGACAAGTACCGTAAGGACTTGGTCCTTAGTCAGCGACAAGATGTACTTGTCTGCCGTTAGCGCTCAGACGATCAATGGTCTGACGCTAATCCTGAGCATTGACTCAGAGGGCCCTGCAGGGTCCAATGGATTAACAGTCCAACCGACGTGGGGGGCGGGGGGGGGAACATGTCATTGCCTCGATCAATGAGGACTTCATGGTCCAGTATGGGTCTACCAGTAATACCGCCTCACTGGACGTAGGGTGGCATCGGTTCCACCAAGCACCAACGCGCCATTCTCCTACCAAATAATAAGCTAGCAACTTTGCGTTTTTAAAGGCTCTCATTATCATCCGAGAGGGGATGACGCCAACTGATTTCTCGAGAGGATGCTTAGTCCAATTGAGCAATTCCAGTCCCTGTTTACAAGGCTGACCACGCCGTTACTCTCGTGCTTCAACGACTGTTTTGGTGGTCTCGACCACCAACGTAGTATTCTCCTAGAGCACATCCCAGAGTCTCGATGTCAACCCTGAAAGGGGTCTGCTCTGTCTTAGCTTCCTGTTTAGATTCGTTGTACTGATCTCTTCAGACGTTATCGCACCATCATCTTCTAGACGGGTGAAGCATTTCAGTCCATGAGCATTTATTTTTACAGTATGTTTTCTTCGTCTTATAATGCTAGGGTTTATATTTTATGGTGTTATTTTTTTATGATTTATAATATATAGCCTCATATTCTTCTAAAAAAATCAAGGGTTTTTAATTTGTGTGGGCTTGCTATTTAATTATAGGAAAACCTCAAAAACATGCTTTTGAACGACCCTTGATAGCATAAACATGTTGTGGTTAACTTTCTTTCTCAAAAACATGTTTATACCTTTCGTTTATTATCAAAAAGTAGTGACTTACAATTTTTTTTTTCCCGTTACTTTGGATAGAAAACGAACATGTGCTCGACACATAGTCTTTATATTTATCATAAATACCGATATTGTCCCTATTCTTCAGTCTAAATATTAGATATGGTCGTTCCGAGTGTTCAATTTTTTCTCCGGATGTCATTTAGATAAGAGAAATAAGGACACTTATGGTATTTATGAAAAATATAAAGACCATGTGCCAAACACATTTTCCTTTTCCATATAAAATAACGGGAAAAAAAATAAACATAAGTCGTTAGTATGAGTATGTTTTTGAGAGAAAAATTCGTCACAATACATTCGTGTTAACAAAAATCGTTCAGAAACATGTTTTTTAAGGTTTCGCCGAAATTATAAGATGAGTATGAATTGTTTTCTATAAGTGTCATGGGAACGCTGTATAAAGGAGAAAGGAAGCTGCAAGTCAAAGTCTATATGGGTTGGGGGAATGTTATAATCATAGTGAGAATATGTAGGAAGCCCTAATAAATAGTTGAGTCCTATTTTGGTTTAATGATCCCTATTCTATACTTATCTATTGTTGGCTATGGCAGAAAGATCAGCATAAATGCGTAATAACCACATATACTTATGGCGTCACACGACTGTGTAGATAAATATACTGTTTATGCAGGTCTTTTACCCCTTGAAACTCGTTCAGTTAATGCTTGCTCGTTTCTTATCACTTGCCTATACATGAATAGAGTGAAAATTTGCCTATCATTTGGTTGATGCACTTGCCGGAACTAGTGTTTTGGGACCTAACACCGCGTAATAAAAAGAAAGTGTTTTTTTCTTCTAGCGAGAGACCTTTTTTTATTAAAAATTCAAGAGTAACGTAGAGTAGAATAACGAGAGAATAGATCATTCGGAAATAATTTTGTATTTAATCTTTTAATAATGTTTAAATGGCTAAATGTCAACACAAAAATAAAACTTGTAAAAGACAACAAAACCAATCCTGACTCAACCTGAAGTCAACCAAAAGTACCCGAAAGCAACTGAAACCTCCCATGAGGCTGACTAAAAGTATGGATAAAGTATGTGGTGTGGGAAAGGAATGTTAGTCACCATTGTTTGTATCAGTATAACTACCTAGCATTGTGTCTGTTCTATTTAAACTGACATATAACTAGCTCTGTAAATAACTGTTGTATGTCTCTATTTATACAATAAGAAACGGAGCCTCCTTCAGGGCTTTCTCATAAACTTACATGGTATCAGAGCCTCATAACTCCTCTTTCAAGTTTTTTTTTCTTTCCTTTCCGTTTCTCTCACAACCTGCTACGGCAATCCACCATGTCCCATGAAACCTCTGAGGCTCACCCTAATCGATCTCCTTTGCACCCTGTTTATACTGTCTCCAACATACAACATAAGGTTCGCATCTTGGATGGCAACCGAGTGACATATACACAGTGGGTGAAACTCTTCCTATTACATTGTAAAGGTTACAAGGTTACATCTCATATCGACGACACTGAACCTCCTCCTAAAACTGATCCTGATTATCAACTTTGGTGTGAAATAGATACTCATGTCCTACAATGGATTTATGGTACGGTATCAGACGATCTTCTAGGACGAATACTGGAATCAGATTCAACAGCCTTTGAAGCATGGACTCGATTACAAAACCATTTCCACAACAACAAATGGTCTCGAGCAGCCACCTTAGAACATGAATTCAATACCCTTACTCTTGCAACACAAGCCAATCTTGACACCTACTGCCAGCGTCTCAAAGACCTCGTTGAACAACTTCAAGATGTTGGAAGCACTGTCAACGATCAACGTTTAGTCCTTCAATTGGTCCGAGGCTTGCCACCGGAATTCGACACAGTAGGTGCTTATATTAACCAAACTTTACCATCATTTGACACTGCTCGCAGCATGTTGCAACTCGAAGAACAGAGACAGTCCGCTCGTCATGACCCATCTCCTTCAGCTGTTTTCACCACCACATCCGTACCAGTTTCAGATCAATCGTCAACTCGTCCCCAACCTATGAACAGATCCTACCGGCCTCGACCTACCAACAACTCCCGTCGGCCCAATTGGACAACCAACAATAAAGGCTCATCCCGTGGACCTCAATCCTCATCCGGACCTCGGCAATGGCAATCTTCTTCAAACCGTTATCGGCCACCGTCCTATTGGCCTCCACCACCATGGCCTCCACAATGGACGCCACCACCTTGCCCATATCCTACACAACCTGGTTGGGCTTCACCATGGACACCAAACACCCGTACACCATCCCCTCCTTCCCACAACACTGTGTTTCCTCCAACAACACAACCTTCAGAACAAGTACATCACACTACCACCAGTGACATCCACCCAACACAAATAGGACAAGCTTTTCAAGCATGCTCAGTGTCCAATCCAGAAGATAGCCAATGGTATATGGATTCCGCTGCAACCTCCCACCTTACGTCGGATGCAGGTACCCTTGTCCATCCTCTCAATAAAAGCATGATAAACTCAATCTTTGTAGGCAATGGCAAATCCATCCCAGTACACGATTCTGGTAATACCACACTACACCTTCCAACCAAACCCCTCTCCCTGCGTAATGTTTTATATACTCCGCACATTATCAAACATTTGATTTCAATTCGCAAATTTACTAAGGATAATTATGTTTCTATCGAGTTTGACCCGTTTGGTTTTTCTATTAAGGATCTACAGACTGGGGAAATCATCTTGAGGAGCAACAACACGGGTGACTTATACCTTCTTTTTCCCACACAAACACCTACACCTCCAAGCGCCCATCTTATTTCTACCTCATCCGATCATTGGCATAATCGCCTCGGGCATCCTGGCTTGCATATAATGCAACATCTCAAACGTAGCTCTCTTATTTCATGTACTACTACGCAATCTGTCATATGTAACTCATGTCAAATTAGCAAGCATAAACGCTTGCCTTTTATAGACTCCTTTTCACATTGTCTTTCTCCATTTGACATCATACACAGTGATCTTTGGACCTCACCCATTCCCAGTACAAATGGGTTCAAATACTACATGGTCCTCATTGATAACTACTCACAATATGTATGGGTTTTCCCCCTTAAATATAAATCTGAAGCTTTTTCCAAATTCATACAATTTCACCACTATGTTTATACACAGTTTGGCTCACATATTAAAACCTTCCAGTGTGACTTAGGTCGTGAGTTTGATAACTCATCCTTCCACAGTCTTACAAAGACTCATGGATTAACTTTTCGGTTTTCATGTCCCAAAATTTCTCCCCAAAATGGAAAAGCCGAGAGAAAGATACGACGACTAAATGAGATCGTCTTGACTCTTCTCCATCAAGCCTCCTTACCTTCCCATTTTTGGGTTGAAGCCCTCCACACAGCCACCTATCTACACAACATCCTTCCATCTAAACTCCTAAAATACAGAACACCATTATCAATACTCTTCCTCAATCACCCAACATACACCCATCTCCGCGCATTTGGATGTCTTTGTTTTCCAAATCTATCCTCCAATCGACATCACAAGCTTGAACCTCGCTCCTCAAGATGCATCTTCCTTGGCTACCGCGCAAACTTTCGCGGGTATAGATGCTTGGATCTACTAACTAGGTAAGGTACATCTTTCTCGTCATGTAACCTTTGATGAAACTTGTTTTCCTTACTCTGTTATGTCTAAACCCAATTATGATACTTATTCTTTTCTTAACCCAGAATCTACACCTATGCCTCTGTCATTTTATGATGACTTTCATCCACCTACTACCCCACTTCCCCAACCACCCACGGTACAACCTATCATATGTCCTTCATCTACTATCCAAACCTCACACAATCAACCAACCATCACATTACCTACTTTACCCTCCCAACCACAACCACCGAGTCATGGTCACCCTATGATCACTAGATCGAGACTTGGACCAATACGACCACCAGACCGCCTAAACCTCCATATATCTCATATATCCCCCATACCTAAATTACCACACATAGCCCTTACTGACCCACATTGGTATGCTGACATGCAAGATGAGTTTCATGCTTTAATTGATAATCATACATGGGACTTGGTACCTCGTCCTACCCACTCTCCTGTTATTCGTTGTATGTGGTTATTCAGGCACAAGTTTCATGCTGACGGATCGTTCCACCGTTATAAAGCTCGTCTCATGGTTAATGGAAAAACACAACAAGTGGGCATCGACTGCGATGAAACTTTTAGTCCCGTTGTCAAGCCAACCACCATCCGAACGGTTCTTAGTTTGGCTGTGTCTCGTTGTTGGCCAATCCACCAATTGGACGTCAAAAACGCATTTCTTCATGGCAATCTACTTGAGACCGTGTACATGCACCAACCACCAGGTTTTGTTGATCCTAAAGCACATCATCATGTTTGCAAGCTTCGTAAGTCTCTTTACGGCCTCAAACAAGCTCCCCGAGCTTGGTATTTACGGTTTGCACAGTTCATCACATCTCAAGGGTTTCATAGCAGCACATGTGACTCTTCGTTATTTATTTATCATCAAGGGTCTGAGTGTGTTTATCTATTGCTCTACGTTGATGATATTGTCATCACAACTTCATCTACTGTTCTTCTCAACACTCTTATTACTTCTTTGTCTCGAGAATTTTCCATGACAGATTTGGGATGTCTCACACACTTTCTTGGCATTCATGTGACTCGTAATAATGATGGGTTGTTCCTTTCTCAAGCTCAATATGCCAAGGATATTTTGTCTCGTGCTTCCATGTCCAATTGCAATTCTTGTGTGACTCCGATGGATACAGCTGGTAAACTCAGTGCAACATGTGGTCCTCCAGTTGCCGATCCATCCCTCTACAGACAGCTTGCTAGTGCGCTACAGTATCTCTGCATCACTCGTCCGGATCTCTCATACCCTGTACAACAACTTTTCTTATTCATGCACGATCCTAGGGAACCCCATCTTCGGCTCCTCAAGCGGATTTTGCGGTATGTCAAAGGCACCACATCCCTCGGTCTCCATATGAAGCCATCTTCTTCCCATTCCATCACGGCTTACTCCGATGCCGACTGGGCTGGCTGCCCCGACTCTCGTCGGTCTACCTCCGGCTATTGTGTGTTCCTCGTCTCCAACCTCATGTCCTGGTCATCCAAGCGACAACCTACGGTCTCCCGCTCCAGCGCCAAAGTAGAGTATCGGGTTGTTGCCAATGCAGTTGCTGAAACTAGCTGGTTGAGGAATCTGTTGCTTGAACTTCAGGTGCCTATCCTTCGTGCAACTTTGGTCTTTTGTGATAATGTGTCAGCCGTTTACCTCACCGGAAATACGGTCCAACACCAGCGAACGAAGCACGTGGAGATTGATATTCACTTCGTCCGCGAAAGAGTTCGTCTTGGTGAAGTCAAAGTACTACATGTCCCTGCCGCTTTTCAATATGCTGATACATTTACAAAGGGTTTGCCTCGCTTTCTCTTTTTTCGGTTTCGCTCCAACCTGAACGTCCGTCCTCCTCCCATTCCGGTTGTGGGGGAGTGTTAGTCACCATTGTTTGTATCAGTATAACTACCTAGCATTGTGTATGTTCTATTTAAACTGACATATAACTACCTCTGTAAATAACTGTTATATGTCTCTATTTATACAATAAGAAACGAAGCCTCCTTCAGGGCTTTCTCATAAACTTACAAGGAACTCTAGATCCAGTGGAAGAGGACGATCAGCGGTAGATAATCATGATGGGGGCGGGACTACATCTGTCGATATGATCCAAGATTCCATCCCAATTAGCCACGGATGCTGAAGGACTGAGGTCGAGGTCCCTAATCCAATATACTGTGAGCCCCTTGTTTTACCAAACCTTGCGCTGAGAGGAGGCTTTGCCAAATGAAGCTCTGATTGGGGACTTTCTTTGCTTCCAAAGCCGAAGTATCCCGAAAATATATTTCCTTTAGCACCCTTGCTACTAGACTAAACTCCTACATCGCTATCTTCCAAAGTTGTTTGCCATGTAAAGCAGTGTCGTAGTCTTGTAGGTTTCTAAAGCACATACATCCCACTTCCTTTGGTCGGGACATCGTCGACCAGGATTGCCAAATAATCGGGTTATCGCTTCGTCCTGATGACTTCTACCAGAACCTTGCTAAAGCCACGTTTATTTTATCTATTGTGCCTTGCAGGAGTCTCATGACGCTCATTGCATATGTCGGAATAGATTGCAACACCGACTTAACCAGGGCCTCCTTTCCAGTCTCGTTTAGCATTTTGCCATCCCATCTCTGAATTCGATGCAGGATCATGTCTAGAATGTACTATAAGCTTTGATTCCTACTACGTCCTATCAAATATGGAACCCCTAGGTATGAGGATGGAGTCTAGAGCTCTGGGATACCCAACAGTCGTACCCCTTCTCTAGTGTCGACATGTGTGTTGGTACAAAAGAACAAAGACGATTTCTGGAGATTTACTACTTGCCCAGATGCTTCCTCGAACATTATGAGGTAATTTCTAACTCTTTCCATTTTTATGTGTGATGCCTTGTAGAAAACATAACAGTCGTTTGCAAAAAATAGATGAGTAATTGGTCGCGCTAAAGGCGCAATACTGACCCCGTGCATGAGTCCATGACTCTCTGCGGACTGGAGGAGGCGAGCTAATCCTTCTATGCAAAACGAGAACATATAAGGTGACAGGGGTCCCCTTAAAGAATGCCCCTTTCTGGTTGTACGAACCCCGCCTGTCGTCATCATACCATTATGTTCTAAGTAACTGAGTAAGTATATCGACGCAATAGAGAGATCCAGTCCTCCCTGAATCCGAACGTCCTCATCATATCGCACAGCAAACCCCATTATACTCTTTCATAAGCCTTGCTCATATCCAACTTTGAAGCTACCCAACCTTCTCGTCCCTTCTTTTTATTTTTCATGAAGTGTAGAGTTTCGAAAGACAGAATAATGATATATTGTATTGATCCTCTCGGGACGAAAGCTCCTTGGGTAGACGAAATAATACCTTCCAAAGTACCCTTCAGACGATTAGCTTCTACTTTGGACACATTTATAAACAAAACCTTGCACAATGTAATGGGTCGAAGATCCTTAAGACTCACAGATGTCTCCACCCTCGGAATGAGGACTATAGTCGTTTGATTGAGAGAGAGAGGGACCTCTCCTCCTTTGAAAATTTGACGGACTCTTTAACCGTGGACCAATATTTTTGGTAGAAAAAAAGATAAAGTCCATCCGGTCATGAGGATTTGTTAGGTCCCATTGAAAAGGTTACATCTCTAACCTCTTTTGACGTGACTGAGGCTAGCAACACATCACTGATTTGTTGATCAAATTGGGGTAACCAGGAGTTCGTCGATCTATCTGACTTCTTTGACAACACTTTGTAGAACGAGAGAATGTGCTCTCCCAACCCCGTTTCCCAAGTCCGCACCGTACCATCTACGTCCTTCAGCTTTGTTACTTTGTTGACTTTACTCTTTTGCGAGGTGGAGACTTGAAAGAACTTTGTATTACGGTCTGCTTCTATCATCTAGTGTTTATTCGCTCCCTGTCTCTAGAAATCCCCATTTTTATCCAGAGCTATATTGTACTGAAATTTCAAAGCCCTACGTTTACGAATACTTGTACGATCTCCCCTACCATTCAGGCAAATAATATCTCTTTCATATCTAAAAATCTTTCGAGATATAGAATTGTACATTTACCTCCCCCAATTGTACAATGCTTCCCCCGTCTCTTTTGTTTTATATAGAATAGGATGGTTATCCGGTTCCCCCCCCCCCCATATGGCCTGGATCAGATGACCACATTCAGGATCCTCTGCCCAAATGTTCTCAAAATGGAAATGTTGAGAGCTCGTAGGTTCCAGTATTCTTTCTGCATCGAAACTAATCGCTAAATGATCCGAGGTGGATATAAACCTGTTTTTAGGTGCGCTTGAGGCCACCTGAGATTCAGACCCGGGGAGATGATGGCTCTATCTAGCTAGACCTCCATCCTCATAGTCGGTTCACTACCACTGAGCCAAGTGTATTCATACCTCTGTAAAGGAATGCCAAATATCGCTAGGTCACTTAATACCTCCCTAAATGAGGTAATAAGCGCTTTAAGGTAAGGGTTACCTCCTCTCTTTTCTCTCTGGTAAAGAATACCGTTCAAATCTCCCATCAAAAACCGTTCTTCTCTAGAAACTCGTGTTTCCCCAACGACTTGAGCAATTCTCATGTTATCCCACAAAGCTCTCTATTAGCCTCCCCATATATCCCCAAGAAACGGAAAGCCTCGACTCCCGCCCCTTGAATGACACCGTCAATAAATCAATGACCTGAGTCTCTTATCGAAACTTGCACCTCATCTGTCCATAAAAGCATGAGACCCCCCTTGTGGCCCCTAGCTGGTGCCTCACATCCCCTCGATAAGCCCATTTCTATCTTTGGAGTCGCCAACCGTCCCTCTTTAGCCATCATTTCGTAGAGAAAAATGACTTGAGGTTTTCGCCGTCTAATTACCCACTTCAGGTACTCCACCGAGTCCATTTTTCCCAACCCTCTGTAGTTCCATGACATCATTTTCATGGTGTGCGACATATCAAGTCTTAGGCAACACCTACTCCTAAGTACCCTTGTCCGGTGTACACGAGAACTATAACCAACCTCCCAGACCAACCCTCACTAATTCTCGACCCAAACTTCCAATAGAATAGATTGTTCCGACACCCTAGACTCCGGCCGATTCGGGCGTTGAGAAAATGAGAGGCAATGGACTAAGTCCTTGTCGTCACTTCCTTTCCTCTCGCCGACCCAATACCGGAAGATTGCGTAGTAAACGTAATACCAGGCCCGTCGAAGAAACACGTTCCTCTCGAACCTCCACTGCTCACCGACAAGCACAACCACACAGGAGGACACTCTCGACCGGATATGGGGCCAAAGGGCCTTCAATCAACACCAAGTCGAATCCTAAACACGAGATAAGCTCGGAGCACCAGCAAAACGAACTCACATACACATCACACGAAGGAGAGAATTAAAAATCACGGACAATACGTTGCTTCTGTCGCTTGTTTCGGAGGGGAGAGGCTCTCCCTCCGCCTAGGACCGCCGCGATCAGGGTTGCTGAAGTCGCCTACCTAGGGTCAGCTCCACTTCCTCTATTGATACTTTTTTTTAAAACGGGTAACCGGGGAAGTGCATTATTGCAAAAAAGAAACCATACAAGGTAGAGCGTAACCGCCCAGGGTTCCAGATATTTGTTCGGGCTGACCGTAGCAATCCCAACGCTCATGGACCCATAAAGATAGCCTACTTGATATCATAGACAATAACTGAGGACATCCCCTTACCGACGTCTCAAAACAGCGAGACATAAAGTAAAAAGTCCTAACCAAAACAACAAACAAATTGTTCCAACGAAAAACATAACAATGTAAAAACGAGCATAAATAATGAGCTGTTGATGCAGGCTTCCCGAGACCTCCCAACACTGGTTGTCCCGGGTTTGTGGGTATAGTCCAGCAACGACCAACCCCACCCATGCCGGGTCGGCTCATTCATGCATAGGAGGCTTCCTAGCCTTCGCATGCTTCATATGGTCCTCCTCGGCCGCCAGGACACCCTCAATCGGGACCACCAATTCTTCATCTTTGTCCTCCCAATCTGACACCAGGGAGATGCGTTCTAGCGGCGTTCCACTCTGTCGAGAGCCATATTGATGGCGGTCGTCGGCCGGCCCACCAAGGTCGAGGCATGCACGCTCGGGGGACGATATTTAGGGCATGACACCGGCGGTGAGTTGCGACGATGGTGCAGTGGCTCAAAGTGGGCACCACCAACCTCTGCATATGGCCGGCGCGACGTCTCTGATGACTGGGGTGCATAGAGGATGAGTGCACCCGCCCCGGCCGAGCCCGACTTGTCCTTAAACGACGAGGACTCTTTGCGGTCGAGGTCCTGGTGTCCTACTGGCAGAGGGACAGATCTGTCGAAGGTCGGCAGAGGGAAGCCGACGTCGGGGAGGAAGCCTGGTGGGGATGGTGGCTCAGCATCGGGGAGGAGGCCCGATGGGGATGGTGGCGCAACAACGAGGCGACGTGGTTGGACGGGATCCATAAAGGTGAATCGGACAAGGTTAACGAGTCGAGAGGAGAGCTGCAAGCAGGCGGCGACCGACGAGGTGGAGCTGCGAGCGGGCGGCGACCAGCAAAGTGGATGGAGGTGGAGAAATGGGCGGCGGAGGTGAAACCCTATAAAAGGTAAGAGTGCACCCGAAACTGGGTTTTCAGAGAGCGTTTTTCGTTTGGTTTTTTCTATTAATACTTATTATCATCACATTATTTATTATAACTTTATATGTGTTTTATAAAGGGGTTACTCCATGTCCTAACACCCAACTTTTAGGAATTGTTAAATCCAAACCCTGTACAATTGAAATTGTCATGTAGTAACGGTCAATTAACTGAAATTGTCAATTGTTTCTAATTTTAAACGGACGTTAACTTGGCCAAGTGAAAAGTCGAGTTTACCCTCAAATATATTCTTCCTACATATGTTAACTTGGCCTAACTTCATCTCTTTGTGACCTAATCTCTTCATCTCATCTCTTCGAACTTCATCTCTTTGTGTCCAAGCTTCGAATTTTATCTCTTCGTGACCTCAGCTCGCGCAAGCTCTATTATAAAATGAGTCATGTGGGCAGCACGTGATTCACTGTTCACGAAAAAAGTCAATTGAAACATTACTTTTTGATTTTTAATAATTCAGTTTTGAAATTCGTTACTATTTGACAATTTTCCAAAACTTGGGTGCAGATTTGACAATTAAGTGTAGTACGAGGTTAGGACATGGAGTAAACCCTTTTATAAATAACAACATGATTTATATGGTTTCTTCGCCAATAAATGATTTATTAATGTGTTCAAATGACGACGGCAGCCCCCAATTGAAATGCTAGATTGTTATTATACATACAACCACTTCAGAAATATAAGACTTGTGCAGATTAAAAGTGTGGTGTGGCTTGTTCGCGTTTGTTGAGGCAGTGGTTTTGACTATTGGTAAGTGCATGTGGGGATGACTCGAAATATCGGACCATCCACAACATCATTTATGAAATGTCCGAAACACCCCTTGAAAGTAAGAACTAGTTAGCTGTCCATTAAAACGACAGGGCACGTTGTGTTGAGTGTTCCATTGTAATTTTCTATTTCGGTCCATGATTAATGGCATGCGGCCATTTAGCATGATGGCTGGTTGGGACGCATCATCACCACAAATGGACCATACTCTTTTCGTACAACATTCCATAACTCTATTAGGCCCGATCGAGACTCTTGATTGATGATCCCACTCTCACCTTTACAATATCAAAATAGACTACACTTCCTCCAAACAAGAAGAACATATCAAATTCTAGAAGTTAGAATTACATCACCGTGATATCATTCATGATGAACGGATCTAACATTGTCGTATTGTATTTTAGTTTTGTTTCATTATTAATATCCAATTTTGAATTCACTCGGTTTTAGAGATCACATCAAAATTGGGGTGATTTAAAACAAATAAAGTTTTTTTTATCAACAAAAATAACGGTCTTATTCCACACAGCATGAAATTCAAACATAATTTCAGCCAGAATATAAGAGCCGGAAAAAAGAACAAAAAAGTGACTAATTCCCAATGATTGGAGCAGTCCAAAAAACTCTAAAAAGAGAAAAGACCCGCGAACATCGAGAAGCCACACATACATGCACGCCGATTTCGAGAACCACGAGAAGTTGTACGCCGACTTCTGGAACCATGAGTCATCGAGAACCCCAACTAGGGAAGACGTCCAAATCACGAGAACCTCTGCACGCCGAAGACGCGAGGTCGGGACCAACGGGAAGCAGCAAGAATCAAATCGGACGGGGAAGGGATATCGGGGGCCAACACCCAGAGTAGACTACTGTCGATAAGTAGTTGGCAGACGGATCCTATATGTTGTGTTGTCTAGGAAGTCGTATCCGTCAACTAAATTCTTAACCAACATATGCATCCGTCTGCTAAAATCTGTCGGCCTGATCGCGTGGACCAAGTATTTGACCAACGGATCAAAATATCCGTTGGTAGGGACTGAACTTTACCAACAGATCCAATCCGTTTGTAAAGTAGTTGACTTTACACATGGATTGGAACCCTGGGTATCGTCCAGTCCTTTAACCACGTATTTCATCAGTTGGTAAAGTAGTACACTTCACCAACGAATGTTATCCGTTGGTAAAGTAGTAAACCTGACCCACAAATGGGATTCGTTGGGGAAGTTGTACACCTTAGTCACAAAATGGTATCCGTTTGTGTAATACTAAACCTCACCCACAGATAAGATATGTTGGTGAAGCAATATACCCTACCCATGAATCATATCCGCCGAGCAACAATTGTCTAGAACATTTTTTTTTGCAAATGTTGAACCCAATCGTTCATTATACCTTATATTGGGCATATATATGTGCACACCTGTTATCAGAATCCAAATACTGCATAGACACACAAAATGTTCAACATAACATACAATTATTTGTTCTACAATAGTCCACATAGGCGGATAAATAGTTTCAACAAACAGTAATCAATAGTTTTATAAAACACAGTAAAATAAATAATGTTTGGGTGCAAATGTTGAGGAATGATATTACTACGGGTGGGGGGGGGGGGGTTAAAGCAGGTGGTGATGAAGCTATTGGTGCTGAAGACGGGGTGGCTGAGGAAAGGACGAAAAATTATTGGGACGTAAACATTGTGAACATCTCTTGAAGCCTGGCCTGTGGTGCTGCTTGCGCATCAAGTCTTTCCTCCATCTATTTGCGCTGCTCCTCCACCAACCTGCGCCCCTCCTCCTTTTGTTGCGTGAATACGGCCTCTTGCTCAACCATGCGAGTCTTCAACTCTTCAAAGGAGCTTACAAACCTCGCACTGGAGCATCCACCGTCGTGCTTTCCCCTCATCGTTGGGATGATCACCTCCTTTTCGATACCAGATTGGAATCAACGTTTATGTTGTTTTTCTAAGATTTGCTGGATGAGGGGTAGCTCTTCCTACACAATCAATGACTTGAGGATAGTAGGAGACGAATCCTCGCACTCGGTCACTTGTGACTCCATCAAACTCTCACGGGCCGCATCTACAATTAACTTTGTACGTTCATAATGTAAACAATAGGAAGTTTGAATGAGACTCGATGAAAAATCATAGAATTAACCTAAAATTGTATTCACAAAACTACAAATGCTTATGTAAACTAAGGAAAACAATTTACCACTCGTTCTTTGTTGTGCTCATTGAGGTCATTTTTCTTATGGTAAGCCTCTATGTATGTGTCACACTATGGAAGCAGGAAGTTTTTTTAAGCCAAATTTTGGCCCGGTCTTCGAATGTCATACCACCCACGTGGTGAGCGTGAATGTTCTTTTGTCGAGATGCAACCGCACATTTGCTCAATTTCTACAATTTTTGTACAAATGTTAGTTGCAATAACAAACATGGCGGTGGGTTGAGCTGCAAAACATGACTTTCGGTGGTGGACTTCATTATGTGCCATTGACGAGGCCGTTCAACTTATGATATTTGAGAATGTGAATTAATTTCGTATTTCACACAATATAATTACGGGCATAAGTGAGTTTGATCGGAAAGGGAACGAGATATGGTGGATATATGGTTGGATGATGGTGTTGTGGTATCAGAGAAAAGGGCCATTGTGTGGTGAAATATGATAGACCCAATGAAATAAAGAGCGAAAAAACGAAAAAAAAGAATGAAAAAGAATTATTATTTAGGTTCTGATACCATGTTCGGTTAAGCTATAGAGCTTCTATTCTTACTAGGCGCGGTGCATGGTGTGAAGACTGATATTTACATCTAAACGTCCCTCAAAGTTGATCTAAGGCTAATTCATATAATAATCACACACTACAAATAACATCATACAATCGAACTAAAAACAGCATAGGATAAATGGGGATGTTGACTAAAATACATCTCAAATCAGCTCATGATACAAGCAAAAATGGAACCTCACAGTCAGTTAGTAATGTACAACATGCAATTAGCAATGTCCAACATGTAGTCGATATGGAAAATGTTAAGAAAAAAAATCAAAGACCCCCAATGTAATTGAGAATCAAATGTATATGTGTATCAATATGTTCCAACACATTGTATTAGGACGAACATCATTATGTTCGAACATGTGATATTATTATTAGCTAATCCCCGCCTAATACTATCCAACGAAGCTAGTTCAGATTCAATTTGTGTGGATGCATCGACATCAAATAGCGGGTAATCACGTCAATATATTTTCCCTCTTCCGAGTCAAGCTTCTCTCATGTAGAGAAGAACATTTTGATATGAATCACAAAGAAAGTAGAAGTTTTGAGCTACAAAGTACGCCAAATTTGAAGATGATGATGGCTTAAGAGCATGTACAATAGAAAGGCCCTTGGTGAGGCCCTAGGGCTGGGTCCTTTGTGCTGACTAGACAAAAGTCAGTCTCTAGGGAATCAGAATAGTGGGTGTTTTGCAATGAGAGGCCCTGGGTGAGTCCCTAGGGCTAAGGCCCTTGTGCTGACGGGATGTTGAGTTGTTAATTAATTGATATTTTGCTATTATATTTAATTTTTTATCAGAAACCGTTTAAATTATATAAAATTTAAACAAATGTGAAAAATTATAATTAATGACAAAAAAATATAATATAAATAAACTTAACACGAAAAAAAAATGAACTTGAACTTTTATTCATCCCCTTTTAATACAAACCAAAAATCAGCTCCAAGAGTACAAACGACTACTCGTCATCATGAAAACCAGCTCCATATCGACCCCATAAGTGCTCCATAAGATCATTTTGTAGTTTCCTGTGGGTCTGATGATTTGTGACACTTTGTTGACAATCCACTAGTTGCTGGTATGTCAATGGCCCTCCTCGGTGCTATCGTTCTGGTGGTGTCCAATTCGGCATTTCTGGGGGTTTCTCATACAACAACTCCTCATCCCCATACTCGTACCAGTCGCGCTCATCCTCTACAATCATGTTGTGTAGAATGATGCAAGTGTGCATGATATCAACAATATGTGTTGGCTCCAAGTACGAGCGGGACGGGAAATGATGTGCCACCTTGCTTGAAGTACTTTAAAAGCCCTTTCAATATCTTTCTGAGCACCTTCTTGGCATTTAGCAAACAACTTCTCTTTGGGCTCGTAGGGATGCCAAATAGTCTTCACGAACCGTGCCCATGTTGGGTAGATGTCGTCCACTAAGTAATAAGGTCGGTCGTACCGATGACCATTGATCTCATACTCCACTCCCAGCTCACGACCGTAGTAATCATCTTGGAATAAGTGGTTGTTGTTGAGGACATTGATGTCGTTGTTCGAGCCAGCCATCACAAAAAACGCATGCCAAATCCATAAATCACGGGACGCTACAGCTTCAAGCATAACCGTCTTGTCCCCGTGGTGACTTCCCCATCCATGGGCTCCCTGGTCTTCGGTTGGGCAGTTCTTCCACTTCCAATGCATGCAGTCAAGACTCCCCGCCATTCCGGGAAACCCTCGGTTGTACCCTTCTCGGAGTAAGCGCTCCATGTCAGCCGGTGTGGGTGTACGCTCATACTCGGCTTTGAATACCTCAATGGCAGCCTTGCAAAAATTACGTAAACATTCAAGTATGGTGCTTACCCCAATGTGCAGAGTTTCGTCCAATGAATCGGCCGAGCACCCATACACAAGCATCCATATGGCGACAATGCACTTCTGTTCCGTTGATGAGCACAACCGTGAGGCCGCGTCGGGCTTCTGATCGGAGTAATTGTCGTGTTACTTGACCTTGTCCATAATCCGTTGAAAAAGTGGTTTGCACATACGAAACCGACGCCTAAACATATCAGGGTCATATATTGGTTGATCGACAAAATAGTACCTCATTAATTGGTCGTGGGCTTAAGCACGACCTCTGTTAATCTCTCGTCGCATTGGTTCCCCACGAGCGGCCCTCTCGATCCTTGGCATTGCTCTCTGCATGCTCCTCTCAATCCTCTACCGGAGTCGTCACTCAACTACCCACATTCGGGCTGTCATCTCCACATATGTCGACAGTTGGGCTGCCATCTCCACATATGTCGGAACCTCATCGTCGAACAACATTTTTCACGAGAATATTGGAAATGAGAGAGTAGAATGTGAGAATGGGAGAGTGAAATTGGAGAATGAGTGTGAATAAAATGAGGTTGGGGTTGAGGTATTTATAGGGTTTAAATTTTTTTAGATTTAATTAAAAAAAGAGAGTCGTTGTCGACCGTTCTGACGCAGGGACACGTGGCGCCACGCCACTGGGCGGGAGCCGAGCGAGGGACGAGGGCGAGGGACGCACGCCTGGCCTGCGTGCAAGGGACGAGGGGCGAGGGTTGAGGCCCGGGCCGCGTAAAAGTCGTCCCACAATGAGACGGCCGCGTCCCGTGGACCGCAAACGCGGGCCCGGCCCGTTGTGAATGCTCGAAGTGACAATGGTTGACATTCAATAATGGATGTGTGAAAATGTTCATATATATACTCATGTTTCTCAATTTGTGTTTCGAAAAGAGTAATGACACAAATAAAAGGGTGTGAAACGAAATTGCTCCTATATGCAAGTAAAATAGTCTGGTACTAAGAATACTTCTTCCATGTCTTACTAACATCTGTTTCATTATATATCCCAAACAAACACCCGAGAATTTAATATTTTCACAAAGCCCATGAAATTTTCGATAAAGTGATACGCATTAACTTATAAAAGCACGAATTCAAGCACGCATCTCCTAACTTGGATATACAATACTAAAATTAGCACTGCTTGGCTTCACAAACACAGTTAGGCTTCTAATACTACGATTACTATGTGTCCTTATTTATTAATAATATGGTTAATTTTATTTCAGTATCTTAAATCTTTCGTATTTTATTTAGAGTATCCTAATTTTTTTTTGTCACTTTAGTACCCTAAACTTTCATTAATTTATTTAGAGCATTCTAAATCTTTTTTTTTGATCAACAATGTTTTATTCGAGGTCCAGATTTTCAAACTGAAAATTAGGCCATGGGAAAAACCTACAAGAAACAGACACAGGCATGTCACAATGACACCCAAACCAGAACAACCAAACAACTACAGGTCATATACCCACATTTTTCTACCATGAAGTGAATCAAGAGCTTAAACAAACTAAGCTTCCAAAACTATCAGGTTTAGAACCCTAATTTAACACACATGAAGTACAACCGATTACAACCAACCAAGACAAACAACCACAACCAGAAAAAAGAAAAAGAAGAAAGTAGAACAAGCGTAGAAAAGTAAACCGAACATCCGAACCGTAAATGATGGAACAGCACCTCCGGGATCAAGAGCAACCACGACGAAGAACTGTAACCACAGAGGAAGTCCATCCTACACTCCCAAGCCTAAAACAGCCCCCGGACACTGCTCAGTTCCGAAGGAACTCGCTCATGGCCAGCATCACGGAGCAACCGTTGAGGGGAGTCGTGACCATCAGAACCTTAGCCCGAGTTCGGACTCACCATGAAAGGCATTGCCGGAGAGAGGAATAAGGACGACCGTGGCCTCCCCGAACCAGATCTGTCCTCGCGGATGGCCAACACCACCGCAAGACGAGGAGTGAAGTAGATCTAGAGATCCAAACACCACAACCAGACACAAAACTCCATAAATCCCCAAATCTCCCCCAAGCCTACAATCAGACAGATATGGAAAACCACACCGCAGCCGACAACCCATCGGCGGCGGGGCCCCAAAACCAAGTTGGGAACTAGAGGACTTACAGTGGCCGAAGATGGAGACAGAGGAGCTGGTCGGGGAGGAAGAGAGCACGACTTGGCCGGACCTCGAGCACGCTGGAGCCACGAAAGAGGAAGAGGATGAGCTCAGGGCACCGAGATCTGGCGAGCTTCGACCGCTGACGGTGGGGAAACAGAAGAGGAGGAAGAAAGAAGCAAAAAAATGGAGACTAAGTCGAGGCTTGGAGGAAAGATCCTCGCCGGCCGCGACCAAGGCCGGAGCCGAGATCGAAGCCGGCGAAGAAGAGAGGGAGAGTGGGCGGCGGCGAGGACGAAGCTTTAGGGTTTCTAGAGAGAGGTTGGACCGTCTTGGTTGTATAGTCTTGTCGGACAGTTTTTCAAGTAAGACTCTAGTTAGTTTACACTCAAGTCTCTAAATCTTTTTTGTGTCACCTTAGTACCCTAAAGTTTCATTAATTCTATTTTAGTACCTACCGTTCTCTTTCCTTCTAGACAACCTATAGTTACGGAAGAAGCTTTTTCTGTATAATTCAATTTCGACAGATACTGAATCCATTTAATCCATAATATTACCTTGAGAGTCGATTTTTCAGAATTTAAGCAAGTTTGTCTTTTATTTTTGTCTAACAATCTATCGTTACAGGAGAAACTTTTTAAGGAGCATGTGGCATGCTAAAATTTTCCAACTTCACCTTATCATACAACACATGATCTTTCAAACCAAACATGGATTAAATAAAGCATTCCACGTATAGATTGAAGAACAATGGGAGAAAGAGCAAAAATCAAGTTTCATGGAAACTATAGATTACATTATATTGATATATATTTTGTAATTCAATCACGTTGCACATTCAAAATAAAGAAGAAAAAATTCAATAAACAAATGTCGAAGCACAAATGCTTATTTATATATGACGAGTTATAAGAATGTTAGATTTTTATGATTATATGATTGTATATTTGTATTTGTGTGGTAGATTTTTTTGGAAAGAAAATGTGAACTTCATTAAAAAGGAAATATCACATCTTACACTACAATCAATAGAGAAATAACCAAACCTCATAAATATATATAAAAAAGCTCTCGACCTTCTAACCCTAGCCCTAGCCCTAGCCGCTATGGGGTTCCTACCTGCTACCGTTGTCCACGTGTCGCCTACAACCGTTGTTGGACTGGTAGTCCCTGTCTTCATCTTTTCCATCGGGTTGCACCCCTCGCAGACCACGCCTGGTGTGGGGGGTATATTTCAATGGGATTGGATCCCCATCCCTATCCCTCCGTCTTCTCCTTCCCTCGGCAGCCCTCATGTGGTCTCGCCGGCGCCTAGCCCAATCGTTTTGGGGCCCCAATCCTCTTCTCAGCTGATGTTGGTCGAGTCTCATGACCTATCCCTACCTCTACTGCTTGGTGCCCTAGGTCGGGTAGCACTGATGCGGGGGGCTCAGATGCCTTCCGAATCACGTCACGAGGCAAGGCGGCTTCGGCCAAACCCTGACCCCTCTCCCCTGAACCCACCACGACCCTGCTCTGGTGGCTGGGTTGATTGGGTCACGACATGGAAGTGCGCTTCCGCAGGATAGTCCCGTTCTTCATGCGGGCGGGGACGATCAGAGATGTGACGGAAACCTTGACGTTCTCCTCGGTCACGGTGATGAAAGCCCGACACTAGTGTATGGTTTGCGATCGCTATGGGGTGAGAAGGAGCATAGTGGAAGTCTCCTCCTTGTTCGTCTGACGGGGTTGGACACGGAGGCGGAGGAAGGTTTGGATACCTTTCAGCGGGTCTGACCCCGATATTGCCGATGGGGATGGTGGCTCCCTACCTCTGACCTCAAGGATGTAGACACCAATTACTATGGAGACCACGACTCGGAGGAGAGCCTGGACTTCGGTGTCAACCCGATATCCTCAAAGTCATATCCCGGCGTACCAGCGAGGACCGCTGCGCTTCAATGCGGCACAAGGACCTCGCCCACGCATCAGACGTCCGTCTGGGGTGCCGCCGCAACCCTTTGGAGGGGCTGGTGGAGATGGTGAAACATTTGGGTTGGGAGCGGGAGCCGGAGGCCCCAACCCTGGTGACAATGGACCTGATACCTAAGGCTCAGTCATCTCGAGGGATGGGGACCGGGGTAACAATGGACCAGGTACCTAACCCGGGTCCCCGAGCCCTTACCTGGGATGCCGGCCAAGTGCCCGCGATAAACCCCCTGGGTGGTCCTGCACGAGAGCTTCGACTTTTGTACACGGGAACATCCAGCGAGGGGTTGGTGGAGATCAACTCTTTGTTGATTCGATTGTTGCCCTGCAGTCGCGGGAGTGGGGTGGAAGTGGAGGTGGTGGCCACGCCTACCCAGGAGCGCGTGCTGTGAAGGCCCCGACGCCACTGGTTCAGAGGAGCACAACTGCTGATGGATGGGGAGGGATGGTGCTTGCGTCTGGCTGGCACGTCAACTCACAGGCGGGGGGATGCCCCACTGGGAGGAATGAGGCATCAACGGAGCATCAGAGACTGACCTTTGGATGGGTCCCTAGTTGATACTTTTCCTCCCACCACCACTACTATTGTCGAGGTCTCCCAGGATCTCCAGTTCCCCGTTCCCCCTCCCCGCCTTCTTTCTTTGCCAATGGGGCGTCAAAACACCGTCCATGACAGTTCTAGCATTAAAAGGGTCAGTGAACCAGCGTTCGCTCATACTGACCTTGCATGGTCGAGAAGCATGTTTCTCGAGGCATTTCGATGTAATCGTTCTTATTGATTTATAAAATTGCAAGTTGTCGTTAAAAAAAGAAGAGAAAGGACCAAAACATCACATTCTTGAACCATTGAACTACGAAATACAAACTGAGCTAGGCTATGGACAACCTCATTATAGCACCGAGACACGCAAAAAATTGTCACATCTCCTAAAACATGTAAAGAAGACCAAATGTCCTCCACAACAGACCCTTCTGCGACATAAAACCATCGATCGCGGACAACCGAAACTACACTTGAGATATCCGATTTTACTTTATAGACTTACCGCCCCTAATCGAAACATCACTGGAGGCCCTCTCTCAAAACCAAGCACTATATCTGCTTGTTTGTGTGGATTCAAGGTTTATAGTGTATGCAAAGACGAAGTCAGTGTTATTGGGCCTGGATCTGAAAATTTATAAACCCATATCCATATGTATGAGCCCGTTGAATTGGCTCACACACCTTTCTTCCCTGCTCTGCCGCTGATGCGCAAGTCGGTTCTGGAGCAACTCATATATATGAAACACTCTCGCTTCTGTTACTACATCCAATCCTTCTCTCTCGCCAAGGAACCACATACACGTAGCGACTAATTGAAGAGTCGCGACGAGAGCTATGATATTCTTCTTCGTCACCTCCAAACCCTACGGTGAGTCCTTCATTATCTCTATGCACTCTATGCTTCATTGTCACCTTGTTCCGTCTAGTGTATTTGTATTTCGAGTACCTTTGCTATTTCTCATGTTTTTGGAATTTGAGGTTTTGATTTCGTAATCACTTTTTTTTGTTCTTCTACATACGCCTGTGTTCTTAAAACCCTAGTTTTATTTTTCTTATTTAGGGTTTTGCGAGATTTGATTTGAGATCTGAGAATGGCACATCTGGGTGGTGGTGCCGAGGCACACGCTCGATTCAAGCAGTACGAGTACCGGGCCAACTCGAGTCTGGTGCTGACCACTGACTCACGGCCGCGAGACACTCACGAGCCCACCGGTGAGCCTGAGTCTCTGTGGAACAAGATTGACCCTAAAAACTTCGGGGACAGGGCGTCCAGGGGGAAGCCTCCGGAGTTGGAAGAGAAGCTCAAGAAGGCTAAGAGGAAGAAGGAGAAGGACCCAAATGCTGAGCCTGTGCCTAGCAGGCAGAGCAAGAGGCGGCGCCTTCAGGAGGAGAGTGTACTGACTTCTAGTGATGAAGGGGTTTACCAACCTAAGACCAGGGAAACCAGGGCTGCTTATGAGGCCATGCTCAGTGTCATTCAACAACAGCTGGGTGGGCAGCCCCTGAATATTGTCAGTGGTGCAGCAGATGAGATTTTGGCTGTCCTTAAGAATGACGTTCTTAAGAATCCTGACAAGAAGAAGGAGATTGAGAAGTTGTTGAACCCTATACCGGGCCCTGTGTTTGATCAGCTTGTTTCTATTGGTAAGCTAATCACTGATTACCAAGATGGAGGGGAGGCAGATGGGTCTGCTGTAGCTAATGGTGATGACACACTTGATGATGACGGTGTTGCTGTTGAGTTTGAAGATAATGAGGATGATGAAGAAGAAAGTGATCTTGATATGGTTCCAGAAGACGAGGATGATGAGGACGAAGATGTGGCAGAGCAGAATGGTTCAAGGGGTATGCAAATGGGAGGGATTGATGAGGATGAGATGGAGGAAGCTAATGGAGGGATGAGCATAAATGTGCAGGACATTGATGCTTATTGGCTCCAGAGGAAGATCTCTCAAGCTTACAAAAGCCAGAAGGATCCACAACAATGCCAGCAGCTTGCTGAGGAAGTGCTTAAGATTCTTGCTGAAGGGGAGGACAAGCAAGTTGAGGACAAACTGGTGCTGCATCTTGCATTTGAGAACTTTGACCTCATTAAGTTACTCTTGCGGAATCGGTTGAAGATTGTTTGGTGTACTCGTTTGGCAAGGGCTGAAGATCAAGAAGAAAGGAATAAGATTGAAGAAGAAATGATGGGTAAGGGTCCTGATTATATTGCAATTGTGGAGCAGCTGCATGCCACAAGGGCAACTGCAAAAGAAAGGCAGAAGAACTTGGAGAAAAGCATAAGAGAAGAGGCTCGTCGGTTGAAGGATGAGAGTGGTGCAGATGGGCACCAAGATAGAAGAGGGCTTGTTGATAGAGATGGAGAAAGTGGTTGGGTGAAGGGCCAGCGCCAATTGTTGGATCTGGATGAGCTTGCATTTGACAAAGGGTGTTTGTTAATGGCTAATAAAAAATGCACTTTGCCAGATGGAAGTTATAAACATACTGGAAAGGGGTATGAAGAGGTGCATGTGCCGGCAATGAAGCCCAAAGAATTGTCTCCTGATGAGAAACTTATAAAGATTGCTGAAATGCCTGACTGGGCACAACCGGCTTTCAAAGGGATGGCACAATTGAATAGGGTACAGAGTAAGGTTTATGAGACCGCTCTTTTCAAGGCTGATAATGTCCTTTTGTGTGCTCCCACAGGGGCAGGGAAAACAAATGTTGCAGTTCTCACCATACTGCAGCAGATAGCATTGCATATGAATTCGGATGGTTCATTTAACCATGGCGATTATAAGATTGTCTATGTGGCCCCTATGAAAGCTCTTGTTGCCGAAGTGGTGGGTAATTTGTCTAATCGTTTGCAATATTATAATGTTAACGTGAGGGAGCTAAGTGGAGACCAGTCATTGACTCGCCAGCAAATTGAAGATACTCAGATTATCGTTACTACTCCTGAGAAGTGGGACATCATCACTCGAAAGTCTGGAGATCGTACCTATACACAGCTTGTGAAACTTCTTATCATTGATGAGATTCATCTTCTTCATGACAACAGAGGACCTGTTCTTGAAAGTATTGTTGCCAGGACAGTGAGACAAATTGAAACCACAAAAGAGCATATCAGGTTGGTGGGTTTGTCAGCTACCCTCCCTAATTATGAAGACGTAGCACTGTTCTTACGAGTGAATCTAAAAAGTGGGTTATTCCATTTTGACAATAGTTACAGACCAGTACCTCTTTCTCAACAGTATATTGGAATCAGTGTAAAGAAGCCACTGCAGAGGTTTCAGCTGATGAACGATTTATGTTATGAGAAGGTGATTGCAGTGGCAGGAAAGCATCAAGTTCTTATTTTTGTTCATTCAAGGAAAGAAACTGCCAAAACAGCTCGTGCTATTCGTGACTCAGCACTTGCTAATGATACTCTTGGTAGGTTTTTGAAAGAGGATAGTGCTAGCCGTGAGATTCTCCATAGTCATACAGAACTTGTGAAGAGCAATGATCTAAAAGATCTTCTGCCTTATGGTTTTGCAATTCATCATGCTGGCATGAGCAGGTCTGACAGGCAGCTTGTGGAGGATCTATTTGCTGATGGGCACGTTCAAGTGTTAGTTTCCACAGCAACCCTTGCTTGGGGTGTGAATTTACCTGCTCACACAGTGATTATCAAAGGGACCCAGATTTACAACCCTGAGAAGGGTGCTTGGACTGAACTAAGTCCTTTGGATGTCATGCAGATGCTTGGTCGTGCAGGAAGGCCCCAGTATGATTCATATGGGGAAGGAATAATTATTACTGGTCACGCTGAACTGCAGTTCTATCTCTCTTTGATGAACCAACAGCTTCCAATCGAAAGTCAGTTTGTGTCAAAATTGGCTGATCAGTTGAATGCAGAAATTGTTCTAGGGACTGTTCAGAATGCCAAAGAAGCCTGCCACTGGCTTGGGTACACATACTTGTACATTCGCATGGTTCGAAATCCTACTCTCTATGGTTTAGCGCCCGATGTTCTTGCAAAAGATATAACTCTGGAGGAGCGAAGAGCTGATCTGGTGAGCATCAATTTTTTCTTATGTTACTGTAATTTGGTTAAAGAGTCAAATCCTTCATTTTGCATTTCACTATCATTTTTCTACACTTAATTGTTATCACATGATCATGTTCGTCATGTGGATTTCCCCCTTATGATACATTTTTCTTAATTTGCTCTGATGTTTGTTGTCGCCAGTGAGAAGCTAGCCATTAACAAAAAACATGTGTGATCATACTGTTGAAATCTTCACTACGGGCAAAAAAATTAACCTCATCTTGTATTTTAAAGCATGCTTGGCAAGTTAAAACTAGAAATGACGCAGTGTAGAAATGATTCAGGAGGAAATAATTAATGAAATTAATTGCTTTGTTTATTATGCTCTAAGCTTAATGTTTTTTCTTCAAAAAAAAAAAGCTTAAGCTTTTTTTATGTCAATTTTCAAGGGGTTGATCTTTTCTGGATGAAATCTGTTCATGTATTCAGTTATATGGACTGCTCTACATGGCTGGATGTTTACTTTTCAGCATTGGCGATTTGAGCTTGTTTTGTTGGCCGTTATTGTGACTGTTTGTTCTACCTCCTTTCATATGACTGTTATTACTCTTGGCTATATGCAAATTCATGGATCTTATTGCATGCCTTCGTGAATAGATTTCAGTTGGTCTAATGATGTTCTTGCTTGCTTAATGCAACTTCAAATCTTTTTGAACTTACTATAAATAAATGTCTCATGTTTTTTTTGGTAATGTTCTTTGCAGATTCATTCTGCTGCAACTGTCTTGGATAGAAACAATCTGGTCAAGTATGATAGGAAAAGTGGATACTTCCAGGTCACAGACCTGGGTCGCATTGCTAGTTATTACTATATTACGCATGGGACTATATCCACGTACAATGAGCATTTAAAGCCAACAATGGGTGACATTGAGCTGTGTCGGCTGTTCTCTCTCAGTGAAGAATTCAAATATGTTACAGTGAGGCAAGATGAGAAGATGGAATTAGCTAAACTTTTGGACCGTGTTCCAATTCCCATTAAAGAAAGTTTGGAAGAGCCTAGTGCAAAGATTAATGTTTTGCTGCAGGCATATATTTCACAGCTGAAGTTAGAAGGGCTATCATTGACATCTGACATGGTGTTCATAACTCAGGTTTGATATTTTCTTGTCTGTATTTTTTTCTTATGTTTCTTTAGTTAGGTGAATACAGTATATTTGCATTTATTTATTTGGTTCTTTTTCTTGTTGATTAGAGCGCGGGGCGTCTTATGCGAGCTCTTTTTGAGATTGTCTTAAAACGAGGGTGGGCACAATTAGCTGAAAAGGCCTTGAACTTGTGCAAAATGATCAACAAGAGAATGTGGAGTGTCCAAACTCCTCTCCGGCAATTCAACGGAATCCCAAATGATATCTTAATGAAGTTGGAGAAAAAGGACTTGGCCTGGGATAGGTATTATGATCTCACTGCACAGGAGCTTGGGGAGCTCATTCGTGTATCAAAGATGGGACGAACACTCCACAAGTTCATCCACCAGTTCCCTAAGCTAAACCTTGCTGCTCATGTTCAGCCAATTACCCGTACTGTTTTGAAGGTTGAACTAGCGATAACACCAGACTTCCAGTGGGAGGATAGATTTCATGGCTATGTGGAGCCATTTTTGATAATCGTGGAAGATAATGACGGGGAGTACATTCTACATCATGAATACTTTATGTTGAAAAAGCAGTATATTGATGATGATCACACTTTGAATTTCACTGTGCCTATATATGAACCATTACCTCCTCAGTACTTCATTCGTGTTGTATCTGATAGATGGCTGGGTTCACAAACTGTTCTACCTGTTTCATTTAGGCACCTTATCTTGCCAGAGAAGTATCCTCCCCCAACAGAGCTGTTGGATTTGCAACCACTGCCTGTAACTGCATTAAGGAATCCTGCATATGAAGCTCTCTATCAGGATTTCAAGCATTTCAATCCAGTTCAAACCCAGGTTTTTACGGTTCTATATAACACTGATGATAATATCCTCGTTGCTGCACCTACAGGAAGTGGGAAGACTATATGTGCTGAATTTGCCTTATTGAGGAATTATCATAAAGGACCTGACAATGTCATGCGTGCTGTGTATATTGCACCAATAGAAGCTCTTGCAAAGGAACGATATAGGGATTGGGAGAAGAAGTTCGGGAAAGGACTTGGAATGCGCGTGGTTGAGTTAACTGGGGAAACAGCCACAGACTTGAAATTGCTTGAGAAAGGTCAGATAATCATAAGTACTCCAGAGAAATGGGATGCTCTATCTCGTCGCTGGAAACAGAGGAAGCATGTTCAGCAAGTTAGCCTTTTCATTGTTGATGAACTCCACCTGATAGGTGGTCAAGGTGGTCCTGTGTTGGAAGTGGTGGTCTCTAGAATGAGATATATTGCTAGTCAGTTGGAGAACAAGATTCGCATTGTGGCCCTGTCTACTTCTCTTGCAAATGCCAAGGATCTTGGTGAATGGATAGGAGCAACATCTCATGGGCTTTTTAATTTCCCTCCTGGTGTTCGTCCTGTGCCTCTGGAGATACACATCCAGGGGGTGGATATAGCAAATTTCGAAGCAAGGATGCAAGCCATGACAAAACCCACATATACCTCAATTGTTCAGCATTCCAAGAACGGGAAGCCTGCTCTTGTGTTTGTTCCCACAAGGAAGCATGTTAAAATGACCGCTGTGGATTTGATGACATATTCAAATGCAGACAGTGGAGATAAACCAGAATTTTTATTAAGGTCCTCTGAAGAATTGGAACCATTCATTGGCAAAATCCATGATGAAATGCTGAGAGCTACTTTACGGTATGGAGTCGGATACTTGCATGAGGGATTAAATAGCTTGGATCAAGAGGTTGTGTCACAGTTATTTGAAGCTGGATGGATTCAAGTCTGTGTTATGAGCAGTTCTATGTGTTGGGGAATGCCTCTGTCTGCTCATTTGGTGGTTGTGATGGGCACACAGTATTATGATGGACGGGAAAATGCCCACACCGATTACCCTGTTACAGATCTGTTGCAGATGATGGGTCATGCAAGTAGGCCTCTGCTAGATAACTCAGGTAAATGTGTGATTCTCTGCCATGCACCTCGAAAAGAATACTACAAGAAATTTCTGTATGAAGCATTCCCAGTTGAAAGCCACTTGCACCACTTTTTACACGATAATCTGAATTCTGAAGTTGTTGCTGGAGTCATTGAGAACAAGCAGGATGCTGTGGATTATCTCACATGGACATTCATGTACAGAAGGCTTACACAAAACCCGAACTACTACAATCTCCAGGGGGTGAGTCATAGGCATCTTTCTGATCACCTATCGGAGCTAGTAGAGAACACATTGAGTGATTTGGAAGCCAGTAAGTGTGTTTCTATTGAAGATGACATGGATCTTTCTCCTTTGAATCTTGGTATGATAGCTTCGTACTATTATATCAGTTACACCACCATAGAGCGTTTCAGTTCTTCCTTGACATCCAAGACAAAGATGAAGGGTCTTCTGGAGATTCTGGCTTCTGCCTCAGAGTATGCTTTGCTACCAATCCGACCTGGGGAGGAAGAGATGGTTAGGAAGTTAATCAATCACCAGAGGTTCTCCTTTGAAAACCCCAGGTCTACAGACCCTCATGTGAAAGCAAATGCATTGCTTCAGGCTCACTTCTCAAGGCAGTCCCTGGGAGGGAACTTGTCATCTGATCAGAGAGAGGTGCTTCTATCTGCCAGCAGATTGCTTCAGGCCATGGTTGATGTTATTTCAAGCAATGGATGGCTGAACCTTGCTCTTCTTGCTATGGAAGTGAGCCAGATGGTGACACAGGGCATGTGGGAGCGTGACTCAATGCTTCTTCAGCTCCCACACTTCACAAAGGATCTTGCCAGGAGATGTCAAGAAAACCCGGGGAAGAGTATTGAGACAGTGTTTGATTTGGTGGAGATGGAGGATGGTGAGAGGCGTGAACTTCTCCAGATGCCGGATTCACAGTTGCTTGATATTGCCAGGTTCTGCAACCGGTTCCCAAATATTGACATGACCTACGAGGTGCTGGAGAGTGAGAATGTCTGTGCTGGAGATGATGTTACACTGCAGGTGACCCTAGAGAGGGATTTAGAAGGGAGGACCGAGGTGGGTCCTGTTGATGCGCCCAGGTACCCCAAGGCTAAAGAGGAAGGATGGTGGCTTGTTGTGGGTGACACCAAGAGCAATCAACTTCTTGCCATCAAGAGGGTTTCTCTTCAGAGGAAGTCAAGGGTGAAGCTTGAGTTCGCTGCTCCGACAGAAGCTGGTAAGAAGAGCTATACTCTGTATTTTATGTGCGATTCGTACCTGGGATGTGATCAGGAGTATGGCTTTGATCTTCATGTCAAGGAAGCAGCAGATGAAGACAAGTAGCAGTCCATTTTAAGATAGTGACATTTTGTATTGTTACAGTATTTCATGTTACAATGCTTTTGCGCGTGTGCTTAGACTTACAAGTGTTACTTGATAACATGGTCATGACTTTTCAAGTATCAGTTTTATTAAGAATGAATGCAAACGTAGTTTCATATGGCATTTCAATTATGTGTTTTTATTAGTAAGTAATGAATGCTACAAAACGACATCGTAGGGTACAATATAGCATGGACGCTACACTAGTGGCGGTTGCTTGGTTAGGTTTAGTAATCTTCGTGGATGCGGCACTCGTCGGTCTCGGGGTTCTCCTTGCAAAATGGCTCGAGAGGGTCTTGCTTCTCCATTTTACGGCGGAGATCGGCTTTGGCCTGGCTGATCTCCTCCACCTCGTCCCACGCCACCTTGCACTCGTCGGAGCGCTCGTCTCCCTCGCACACCTCCTTCGCCTCCATCACCTTCTGCTCTACCATCGTTGTTGACGAGTTTAAGGTTGACTCTACTGTCCCATGTGAGGATGCTAACGATCTTTGGATGCCAGTTCATGACAGCCAAATGTAGCGGAGTGTTTCCATTCGCGTCTTTATGATTGATCAAGCTCTCAAGCTCAGACATTTTGACCAAGTAGCTGACCACTTTGGCTCTACCTCCTTTGGCCGCTAGGTGAAGAATGTTTTGA
Organism: Erodium maritimum; assembly: GCA_963921825.1. NCBI lineage: Eukaryota > Viridiplantae > Streptophyta > Magnoliopsida > Geraniales > Geraniaceae > Erodium > Erodium maritimum. The sequence goes on along the minus strand of OY997592.1, from coordinate 65,585,006 downwards.
CCACTCTGTTTGGGCATCTCCTTACCCTTCTTGCTCTCCGTTGAGTTCATAGCCATGGGAGAGACCAGGAGCTCCGTTGAGTCAGGGCAGTGCTCGAGAAGCTTCTTCACTATGTTGACATGGCCTTTGTAGGCTGCAATGTGGATGGGGTAAAACCCAGATGGGTGTCTCTGATAAGCTTGTTCTGTAGAGTGTTCAAGCAGTTTGCAGACTCCGTCCAAGTATCCTGTTGATGCTGCAAAGAATAGAGGAGTCATACCTTGCTCGTTCGTTGAGTCGAGAAGTGTGGGCTCTTTCTTTAGTATGGTACTTAGGATGTCTGCAGTACCAGAATTAAGAAAAGTTAAGGTAAGTGCTCTGATACCATGTCAGAAAATCAGTTCAACTATATCATAACAGAAGGGACTATACCTTTGTCTTTGCTGCGTAAGGATGCATGCACGAGCGACTTGCCTTTCAGCTGCCCATTTGAGTTCCGGTGATCGGAGCTGGCCACGTGGTCACCGTTGGTCATTAAATTCACAATTCCAAGGTACCTAGACTCTGCTGCCATGTACAAGGGGGATACACGGTTCTTGTTCAATAAATAAGACGAGGTGGTTGATGAAGCCGGTGGTGATGAAGCTAGTGGTGTTGAAGACGAGGTGGTTGAGGAAGGGTCGACAAATTGTTCGAAAATACAAATTGTGAACATCTCTCAAAGCTTGACATGTTGTGGTGCTTGCGCATCGAGTCTTTCCTCCATCTTTTTGTGTTGCTCCTCCATCAACATGCGTTGCTCCTTCATTTGTTGCGCGAACATGGCCTCTTGCTCAACCATGCGAGTCTTCAACTCTTCCAACTCCTCAAAGGAGCTTACAAACCTCGTACTGGAGCATCCACCGCCGTGCTTTTCCCTCATCGTTGGGATGATCACCGCCTTCTTGATATTGGATTGGAATAAACCTTTATGTTGTTTTTGTGAGACTTGCTGGAGGAGGGGTAGCTTTTCATATACAGTCAACAGCTTGAGGATAGTAGGGGATGAATCCTAGTACTCGGTCACCTGTGACTCCGTCAACCTCTCACGGTCCGCATCCACAATTAACTTGACATGTTCCTAATGTAAACAACATGAAGTTTGGATGAGACTCGATGAAACATCATAGAATTAACCTAATATTGTATTCACAAAACTAAAAATGCTTATGTAAACTAAGGAAAGAAATTTACCACTCATACTTTTTTGTGCTCATTGAGGTCATTTTCCTTATGGTAAGCCTCTATGTATGCATCGTAGTGTTGAAGCAGAGAGTTTTTTTTAGGGTAAATTACGTTGACATACCCCGTATTATATGCGTTTAACAGATAAATACCCCAAAGTTATTTCGTAACAAAAACATACCCCGAACTAACACTTAGTAACAACATCCACCAATTCATCTATTTTCCCGTCCATTTATTGTTCATTTTTTCATAAATTCCAAAACTATCCACCTTAAACCTTAAATCCAACCGTAAATCTCTCTCCAAACCTAAATCTAACCCTAAAAATGGACGAAAAAATGGATGAAAGAGGGGATGTTGTTACTAAGTGTTAATTCAGGGTATGTTTTCATTACAAAATAACTTTGGGGTATTAATCCGTTAAACGCGTATAGTACGGGGTATGTCAACGTAATTTACCCATTTTTAAGCCAAATTTTAGCCCGGTCTTCGAATGTCACACTATCCTGTGGTGAGCGTGAACGCTCTTTTTCCGAGATGCAACCCCACATTTACTCAATTTCTACAATTTTTGTACAAATGTTAGTTACAATAACAAACATGACGGTGGGCTGAGTCGCAAAACATGACTTTCGGTGGTGGACTTCATCATGTGCCATTGATGAGGCCGTTCAACTTATGATAGTTGAGAATGTGAAGTAATATCGTAGTTCACACAACATAATTACAGGCAGAAGTGAGTTTGATCTAAAAGGAAGTGAGAGATGGTGGGTATATGGTTGGATGATGGTGTTGTGGAAGTAGGGACAAGGGCTAATGTGTAGTGAAATATAATAGACCTAATGAAATGAAGAGCAAAAGAACGAAAAAGAATTATTATTTAGGTTCTGATACCATGTTCGGTTAAGTTGTAGAGCTTCTATTCTTACTAGGTGCGGGCACCGCGCAATGCATGATGTGAAGAGTGATATTTACATCCAAACGTCCCTCAAAGTTGGATCTAAAGCTAATCCATATATTAATCACACACTACAAATAACATCATACAATCGAACTAAAAACAACATATGATAAGGGGGAATGTTGACTAAAATACCCGCTCATGATAAAAGCATAAATGAAACCTCGCAGGCACATCTCAGTTAGCAACGTACAACATGTAGTTAGAAATGTCCAACATGTAGTCGATATGGAAAAGGTTAAGAAAAAAACAAAGACCCCAATGTAATTGAGAATCAAACGTAAATGTGTATCAATATGTTCCAACACATTGTATCAGGACGAACATTAATATGTTCGAACATATGATATTATTATTAGTCAATCCCTCCTAAAATACTATTCAATGGAGCCAATTTCAAATTCAATTTGCGTAACATGAAACATTAGTAAGGGAAAAACACAATGCGTGGATGCATCAACATCAAATAATGGGTAAGCACATCGATACGTTTGCCCTCTTCCGAGTCAAGCTTCTCTCATGTAGAAAAGAACACTTTAATATGAATCACAAAGAAAGTATAAGTGACGAGCTACAAAGTACACCAAATTTAGAGATGATGGCATAAATGACAATGGTTGACATTCAAGAATGAATGTGTGAAAATGTTCATATATACTCAAGTTTCTCAGCTTGTGTTTCAAAACGAGTAATGACACAAATAAAATGGTGAGAAAAGAAATTGCCCCTATATGCAAGCAAAATAGTCTGGTACTAAAGATACTTCTTCCATGTCTTACTAACATCTGTTTCATTATCTATTCCAAACAAATACTTGAGAATTTAATATTCTCATAAAACCCATGAAATTTTCGATAAAGTGATACACATTACCTTATAAAAGCAGGAATTCAAGCACGCCTCTCCTAACTTGGATATACAATACTAAAATTAGCACTACTTTGCTTCGCAAACACAATAACACTCCTTAGGCCTCTAATGCTACCATTACTATGTGTCCTTATTTATTAATAATAAGGTTAATTTTACTTTAGTATCCTAAATCTTTCATATTTTATTTAAAGAGGAGAAATCAAATACAAACTATGTCTTAACCTAAAAACTAGAGAACCAATCTAAGCCATCAATTTTAAAAATGGATGGATGAGATGCAATTGAGTAGTTGACTTGTTGACTGCAAAAAAACAGCACTTTTTAGTAAGAGGTAAGAGCTTTTTAGTAAAACTATCATATTTTTTTTAATCAATTCACTAATTTAATTTTTCCCGCTTCGTTTGAACTCCGATTGGCTTCAAACTTGTGCCATAAGTTTTGTTTTTTAAGGGCTTTAAATCAAGATCAGTCATGAATATATTTTGAAGCACGAAAAAAAAATTATTTCGGTGTTGTTTTTTTTTATAAAAAAATCTGGGTAATTTTTATCAACACTTTGCTATGGATTTATCAACACTTTTACACTGGTTTTATCAACACTTTACACTGGTTTTATCACCTCATTTTCCAAAACTGATCATGATTTTATCACCTCATCGCGTGCTTTTTATGAACACTAGTTTCATCAACACTAAACACTAGGTTTACCATTCAGTTACTTGTGTTTTATCACCCCCATCACATGTTTTTTTTAAAGCACGCATTTTTATTTATTTATTTCGAGGCTGGTTTTTAAAGAAATTATATCTAGCTAAATTTTTATCAACACTTTCCTCTGGTTTTATCAACACTCTACACTGGTTTTATCACCCCATTCTCCAAAATTGATCATGATTTTTATCATCTCATCACGTGCTTTTTATGAACACCAGTTTTATCAACACTAAAACTAGGTTTATGATTAAATTACATGTGTTTTTATCACCCCATCACATGTTTTTTTATCAACGCTAAACTCTAGTATATCACACTTGTTATCATAATTGAACATGGTTTTTATCACCTCAGTACATGTTTTTATCAACATTTATCACTAGTTTGATACCTCCGATACAAAACATTTATTAGTGAAGATTTATCAACACCCAATATTATTTTTATCACTCCGATATACCTTTTTATTTTCGTGCTTCAAAATATATTCATGATTGATCTTGATTTAAAGCCCTTGAAAAAATAAAAATATTGGCGCAATTTTGAAGCTAATCGGAGTTCAAACGAATCGGGAAATATTAAATTAGTGAATTGGTGAAGAAAACAAATGGACACTTGTCCACATGGCATCGTGTTTTTACAATTATGTCCTTGCTTGTGTGAGAAAGGATGAAATTGGGGTGAGATTTGGTGAAATTGGGGTGATGATGTGACATCATGGTGAATGTTGGATCTTAGGTGTGTGTGGCTAAGATTAGTTCTCTAGTTTTTAGGTTAAGAGTGGTTTTAGCCGATTTCACCTCTTTATTTAAAATATCTTATTTTTTGGGTCACTTTAGTAACCTAAACTTTCATAGAGTACCCTAAATCTTTTTTATGTCACCTCAATACCCTAAACTTTTATTAATTCTATTTTAATACCCACTGTTCTGTTTACTTCTAAACAATCTATAGTTACAGAAGAAGCTTTTCTGTATAATTCAATTTCATCGGATACTGTATCCATTAAATCCATAATATTACCTTGAGTCGATTTTTCAGAATTTAAGCAAGTTTATCTTCTATTTTTGTTTGGACAATCTACCGTTACAGAAGAAGCTTTTTTAGCAGCATGTGGCATGCTGAAAATTTCCAACTTTAACTTACCATACAACACATGATCTTTCAAACCCAACATAGATTAAATAAAGCATTCCACATACAGATTGAAGAACAATGGGAGAAAGAGCAAAAATCAAGTTTCATGCAAACTACATGTTACATTATATTGTTATATATTTGTAATTCAACCAAGTTGCACATTCAAAATAAAGAAAAAAAATCAATAAACAAATGTCGAAGCACAAATGCTTATTTATATATATGACGAGTTATAAGAATGTTAGATTTTTATGATTATACGATTGTATATCTGTATTTGTGTAGGTAGATTTTTTTTTGAAAGAAAATGTGAACTTCATTAAAAGGAAAAATCACACCTTATACTACGATCAATAAAGAAAGGACCAAAACATCACATTCTTGAACCATTGAACTACGAAATACAAACTGAGCTAGGCTATGGACAACCTCATTATAGCACCGAGACACGCAAAAAATTGTCACATCTCCTAAAACATGTAAAGAAGACCAAATGTCCTCCACAACAGACCCTTCTGCGACATAAAACCATCGATCGCGGACAACCGAAACTACACTTGAGATATCCGATTTTACTTTATAGACTTACCGCCCCTAATCGAAACATCACTGGAGGCCCTCTCTCAAAACCAAGCACTATATCTGCTTGTTTGTGTGGATTCAAGGTTTATAGTGTATGCAAAGACGAAGTCAGTGTTATTGGGCCTGGATCTGAAAATTTATAAACCCATATCCATATGTATGAGCCCGTTGAATTGGCTCACACACCTTTCTTCCCTGCTCTGCCGCTGATGCGCAAGTCGGTTCTGGAGCAACTCATATATATGAAACACTCTCGCTTCTGTTACTACATCCAATCCTTCTCTCTCGCCAAGGAACCACATACACGTAGCGACTAATTGAAGAGTCGCGACGAGAGCTATGATATTCTTCTTCGTCACCTCCAAACCCTACGGTGAGTCCTTCATTATCTCTATGCACTCTATGCTTCATTGTCACCTTGTTCCGTCTAGTGTATTTGTATTTCGAGTACCTTTGCTATTTCTCATGTTTTTGGAATTTGAGGTTTTGATTTCGTAATCACTTTTTTTTGTTCTTCTACATACGCCTGTGTTCTTAAAACCCTAGTTTTATTTTTCTTATTTAGGGTTTTGCGAGATTTGATTTGAGATCTGAGAATGGCACATCTGGGTGGTGGTGCCGAGGCACACGCTCGATTCAAGCAGTACGAGTACCGGGCCAACTCGAGTCTGGTGCTGACCACTGACTCACGGCCGCGAGACACTCACGAGCCCACCGGTGAGCCTGAGTCTCTGTGGAACAAGATTGACCCTAAAAACTTCGGGGACAGGGCGTCCAGGGGGAAGCCTCCGGAGTTGGAAGAGAAGCTCAAGAAGGCTAAGAGGAAGAAGGAGAAGGACCCAAATGCTGAGCCTGTGCCTAGCAGGCAGAGCAAGAGGCGGCGCCTTCAGGAGGAGAGTGTACTGACTTCTAGTGATGAAGGGGTTTACCAACCTAAGACCAGGGAAACCAGGGCTGCTTATGAGGCCATGCTCAGTGTCATTCAACAACAGCTGGGTGGGCAGCCCCTGAATATTGTCAGTGGTGCAGCAGATGAGATTTTGGCTGTCCTTAAGAATGACGTTCTTAAGAATCCTGACAAGAAGAAGGAGATTGAGAAGTTGTTGAACCCTATACCGGGCCCTGTGTTTGATCAGCTTGTTTCTATTGGTAAGCTAATCACTGATTACCAAGATGGAGGGGAGGCAGATGGGTCTGCTGTAGCTAATGGTGATGACACACTTGATGATGACGGTGTTGCTGTTGAGTTTGAAGATAATGAGGATGATGAAGAAGAAAGTGATCTTGATATGGTTCCAGAAGACGAGGATGATGAGGACGAAGATGTGGCAGAGCAGAATGGTTCAAGGGGTATGCAAATGGGAGGGATTGATGAGGATGAGATGGAGGAAGCTAATGGAGGGATGAGCATAAATGTGCAGGACATTGATGCTTATTGGCTCCAGAGGAAGATCTCTCAAGCTTACAAAAGCCAGAAGGATCCACAACAATGCCAGCAGCTTGCTGAGGAAGTGCTTAAGATTCTTGCTGAAGGGGAGGACAAGCAAGTTGAGGACAAACTGGTGCTGCATCTTGCATTTGAGAACTTTGACCTCATTAAGTTACTCTTGCGGAATCGGTTGAAGATTGTTTGGTGTACTCGTTTGGCAAGGGCTGAAGATCAAGAAGAAAGGAATAAGATTGAAGAAGAAATGATGGGTAAGGGTCCTGATTATATTGCAATTGTGGAGCAGCTGCATGCCACAAGGGCAACTGCAAAAGAAAGGCAGAAGAACTTGGAGAAAAGCATAAGAGAAGAGGCTCGTCGGTTGAAGGATGAGAGTGGTGCAGATGGGCACCAAGATAGAAGAGGGCTTGTTGATAGAGATGGAGAAAGTGGTTGGGTGAAGGGCCAGCGCCAATTGTTGGATCTGGATGAGCTTGCATTTGACAAAGGGTGTTTGTTAATGGCTAATAAAAAATGCACTTTGCCAGATGGAAGTTATAAACATACTGGAAAGGGGTATGAAGAGGTGCATGTGCCGGCAATGAAGCCCAAAGAATTGTCTCCTGATGAGAAACTTATAAAGATTGCTGAAATGCCTGACTGGGCACAACCGGCTTTCAAAGGGATGGCACAATTGAATAGGGTACAGAGTAAGGTTTATGAGACCGCTCTTTTCAAGGCTGATAATGTCCTTTTGTGTGCTCCCACAGGGGCAGGGAAAACAAATGTTGCAGTTCTCACCATACTGCAGCAGATAGCATTGCATATGAATTCGGATGGTTCATTTAACCATGGCGATTATAAGATTGTCTATGTGGCCCCTATGAAAGCTCTTGTTGCCGAAGTGGTGGGTAATTTGTCTAATCGTTTGCAATATTATAATGTTAACGTGAGGGAGCTAAGTGGAGACCAGTCATTGACTCGCCAGCAAATTGAAGATACTCAGATTATCGTTACTACTCCTGAGAAGTGGGACATCATCACTCGAAAGTCTGGAGATCGTACCTATACACAGCTTGTGAAACTTCTTATCATTGATGAGATTCATCTTCTTCATGACAACAGAGGACCTGTTCTTGAAAGTATTGTTGCCAGGACAGTGAGACAAATTGAAACCACAAAAGAGCATATCAGGTTGGTGGGTTTGTCAGCTACCCTCCCTAATTATGAAGACGTAGCACTGTTCTTACGAGTGAATCTAAAAAGTGGGTTATTCCATTTTGACAATAGTTACAGACCAGTACCTCTTTCTCAACAGTATATTGGAATCAGTGTAAAGAAGCCACTGCAGAGGTTTCAGCTGATGAACGATTTATGTTATGAGAAGGTGATTGCAGTGGCAGGAAAGCATCAAGTTCTTATTTTTGTTCATTCAAGGAAAGAAACTGCCAAAACAGCTCGTGCTATTCGTGACTCAGCACTTGCTAATGATACTCTTGGTAGGTTTTTGAAAGAGGATAGTGCTAGCCGTGAGATTCTCCATAGTCATACAGAACTTGTGAAGAGCAATGATCTAAAAGATCTTCTGCCTTATGGTTTTGCAATTCATCATGCTGGCATGAGCAGGTCTGACAGGCAGCTTGTGGAGGATCTATTTGCTGATGGGCACGTTCAAGTGTTAGTTTCCACAGCAACCCTTGCTTGGGGTGTGAATTTACCTGCTCACACAGTGATTATCAAAGGGACCCAGATTTACAACCCTGAGAAGGGTGCTTGGACTGAACTAAGTCCTTTGGATGTCATGCAGATGCTTGGTCGTGCAGGAAGGCCCCAGTATGATTCATATGGGGAAGGAATAATTATTACTGGTCACGCTGAACTGCAGTTCTATCTCTCTTTGATGAACCAACAGCTTCCAATCGAAAGTCAGTTTGTGTCAAAATTGGCTGATCAGTTGAATGCAGAAATTGTTCTAGGGACTGTTCAGAATGCCAAAGAAGCCTGCCACTGGCTTGGGTACACATACTTGTACATTCGCATGGTTCGAAATCCTACTCTCTATGGTTTAGCGCCCGATGTTCTTGCAAAAGATATAACTCTGGAGGAGCGAAGAGCTGATCTGGTGAGCATCAATTTTTTCTTATGTTACTGTAATTTGGTTAAAGAGTCAAATCCTTCATTTTGCATTTCACTATCATTTTTCTACACTTAATTGTTATCACATGATCATGTTCGTCATGTGGATTTCCCCCTTATGATACATTTTTCTTAATTTGCTCTGATGTTTGTTGTCGCCAGTGAGAAGCTAGCCATTAACAAAAAACATGTGTGATCATACTGTTGAAATCTTCACTACGGGCAAAAAAATTAACCTCATCTTGTATTTTAAAGCATGCTTGGCAAGTTAAAACTAGAAATGACGCAGTGTAGAAATGATTCAGGAGGAAATAATTAATGAAATTAATTGCTTTGTTTATTATGCTCTAAGCTTAATGTTTTTTCTTCAAAAAAAAAAAGCTTAAGCTTTTTTTATGTCAATTTTCAAGGGGTTGATCTTTTCTGGATGAAATCTGTTCATGTATTCAGTTATATGGACTGCTCTACATGGCTGGATGTTTACTTTTCAGCATTGGCGATTTGAGCTTGTTTTGTTGGCCGTTATTGTGACTGTTTGTTCTACCTCCTTTCATATGACTGTTATTACTCTTGGCTATATGCAAATTCATGGATCTTATTGCATGCCTTCGTGAATAGATTTCAGTTGGTCTAATGATGTTCTTGCTTGCTTAATGCAACTTCAAATCTTTTTGAACTTACTATAAATAAATGTCTCATGTTTTTTTTGGTAATGTTCTTTGCAGATTCATTCTGCTGCAACTGTCTTGGATAGAAACAATCTGGTCAAGTATGATAGGAAAAGTGGATACTTCCAGGTCACAGACCTGGGTCGCATTGCTAGTTATTACTATATTACGCATGGGACTATATCCACGTACAATGAGCATTTAAAGCCAACAATGGGTGACATTGAGCTGTGTCGGCTGTTCTCTCTCAGTGAAGAATTCAAATATGTTACAGTGAGGCAAGATGAGAAGATGGAATTAGCTAAACTTTTGGACCGTGTTCCAATTCCCATTAAAGAAAGTTTGGAAGAGCCTAGTGCAAAGATTAATGTTTTGCTGCAGGCATATATTTCACAGCTGAAGTTAGAAGGGCTATCATTGACATCTGACATGGTGTTCATAACTCAGGTTTGATATTTTCTTGTCTGTATTTTTTTCTTATGTTTCTTTAGTTAGGTGAATACAGTATATTTGCATTTATTTATTTGGTTCTTTTTCTTGTTGATTAGAGCGCGGGGCGTCTTATGCGAGCTCTTTTTGAGATTGTCTTAAAACGAGGGTGGGCACAATTAGCTGAAAAGGCCTTGAACTTGTGCAAAATGATCAACAAGAGAATGTGGAGTGTCCAAACTCCTCTCCGGCAATTCAACGGAATCCCAAATGATATCTTAATGAAGTTGGAGAAAAAGGACTTGGCCTGGGATAGGTATTATGATCTCACTGCACAGGAGCTTGGGGAGCTCATTCGTGTATCAAAGATGGGACGAACACTCCACAAGTTCATCCACCAGTTCCCTAAGCTAAACCTTGCTGCTCATGTTCAGCCAATTACCCGTACTGTTTTGAAGGTTGAACTAGCGATAACACCAGACTTCCAGTGGGAGGATAGATTTCATGGCTATGTGGAGCCATTTTTGATAATCGTGGAAGATAATGACGGGGAGTACATTCTACATCATGAATACTTTATGTTGAAAAAGCAGTATATTGATGATGATCACACTTTGAATTTCACTGTGCCTATATATGAACCATTACCTCCTCAGTACTTCATTCGTGTTGTATCTGATAGATGGCTGGGTTCACAAACTGTTCTACCTGTTTCATTTAGGCACCTTATCTTGCCAGAGAAGTATCCTCCCCCAACAGAGCTGTTGGATTTGCAACCACTGCCTGTAACTGCATTAAGGAATCCTGCATATGAAGCTCTCTATCAGGATTTCAAGCATTTCAATCCAGTTCAAACCCAGGTTTTTACGGTTCTATATAACACTGATGATAATATCCTCGTTGCTGCACCTACAGGAAGTGGGAAGACTATATGTGCTGAATTTGCCTTATTGAGGAATTATCATAAAGGACCTGACAATGTCATGCGTGCTGTGTATATTGCACCAATAGAAGCTCTTGCAAAGGAACGATATAGGGATTGGGAGAAGAAGTTCGGGAAAGGACTTGGAATGCGCGTGGTTGAGTTAACTGGGGAAACAGCCACAGACTTGAAATTGCTTGAGAAAGGTCAGATAATCATAAGTACTCCAGAGAAATGGGATGCTCTATCTCGTCGCTGGAAACAGAGGAAGCATGTTCAGCAAGTTAGCCTTTTCATTGTTGATGAACTCCACCTGATAGGTGGTCAAGGTGGTCCTGTGTTGGAAGTGGTGGTCTCTAGAATGAGATATATTGCTAGTCAGTTGGAGAACAAGATTCGCATTGTGGCCCTGTCTACTTCTCTTGCAAATGCCAAGGATCTTGGTGAATGGATAGGAGCAACATCTCATGGGCTTTTTAATTTCCCTCCTGGTGTTCGTCCTGTGCCTCTGGAGATACACATCCAGGGGGTGGATATAGCAAATTTCGAAGCAAGGATGCAAGCCATGACAAAACCCACATATACCTCAATTGTTCAGCATTCCAAGAACGGGAAGCCTGCTCTTGTGTTTGTTCCCACAAGGAAGCATGTTAAAATGACCGCTGTGGATTTGATGACATATTCAAATGCAGACAGTGGAGATAAACCAGAATTTTTATTAAGGTCCTCTGAAGAATTGGAACCATTCATTGGCAAAATCCATGATGAAATGCTGAGAGCTACTTTACGGTATGGAGTCGGATACTTGCATGAGGGATTAAATAGCTTGGATCAAGAGGTTGTGTCACAGTTATTTGAAGCTGGATGGATTCAAGTCTGTGTTATGAGCAGTTCTATGTGTTGGGGAATGCCTCTGTCTGCTCATTTGGTGGTTGTGATGGGCACACAGTATTATGATGGACGGGAAAATGCCCACACCGATTACCCTGTTACAGATCTGTTGCAGATGATGGGTCATGCAAGTAGGCCTCTGCTAGATAACTCAGGTAAATGTGTGATTCTCTGCCATGCACCTCGAAAAGAATACTACAAGAAATTTCTGTATGAAGCATTCCCAGTTGAAAGCCACTTGCACCACTTTTTACACGATAATCTGAATTCTGAAGTTGTTGCTGGAGTCATTGAGAACAAGCAGGATGCTGTGGATTATCTCACATGGACATTCATGTACAGAAGGCTTACACAAAACCCGAACTACTACAATCTCCAGGGGGTGAGTCATAGGCATCTTTCTGATCACCTATCGGAGCTAGTAGAGAACACATTGAGTGATTTGGAAGCCAGTAAGTGTGTTTCTATTGAAGATGACATGGATCTTTCTCCTTTGAATCTTGGTATGATAGCTTCGTACTATTATATCAGTTACACCACCATAGAGCGTTTCAGTTCTTCCTTGACATCCAAGACAAAGATGAAGGGTCTTCTGGAGATTCTGGCTTCTGCCTCAGAGTATGCTTTGCTACCAATCCGACCTGGGGAGGAAGAGATGGTTAGGAAGTTAATCAATCACCAGAGGTTCTCCTTTGAAAACCCCAGGTCTACAGACCCTCATGTGAAAGCAAATGCATTGCTTCAGGCTCACTTCTCAAGGCAGTCCCTGGGAGGGAACTTGTCATCTGATCAGAGAGAGGTGCTTCTATCTGCCAGCAGATTGCTTCAGGCCATGGTTGATGTTATTTCAAGCAATGGATGGCTGAACCTTGCTCTTCTTGCTATGGAAGTGAGCCAGATGGTGACACAGGGCATGTGGGAGCGTGACTCAATGCTTCTTCAGCTCCCACACTTCACAAAGGATCTTGCCAGGAGATGTCAAGAAAACCCGGGGAAGAGTATTGAGACAGTGTTTGATTTGGTGGAGATGGAGGATGGTGAGAGGCGTGAACTTCTCCAGATGCCGGATTCACAGTTGCTTGATATTGCCAGGTTCTGCAACCGGTTCCCAAATATTGACATGACCTACGAGGTGCTGGAGAGTGAGAATGTCTGTGCTGGAGATGATGTTACACTGCAGGTGACCCTAGAGAGGGATTTAGAAGGGAGGACCGAGGTGGGTCCTGTTGATGCGCCCAGGTACCCCAAGGCTAAAGAGGAAGGATGGTGGCTTGTTGTGGGTGACACCAAGAGCAATCAACTTCTTGCCATCAAGAGGGTTTCTCTTCAGAGGAAGTCAAGGGTGAAGCTTGAGTTCGCTGCTCCGACAGAAGCTGGTAAGAAGAGCTATACTCTGTATTTTATGTGCGATTCGTACCTGGGATGTGATCAGGAGTATGGCTTTGATCTTCATGTCAAGGAAGCAGCAGATGAAGACAAGTAGCAGTCCATTTTAAGATAGTGACATTTTGTATTGTTACAGTATTTCATGTTACAATGCTTTTGCGCGTGTGCTTAGACTTACAAGTGTTACTTGATAACATGGTCATGACTTTTCAAGTATCAGTTTTATTAAGAATGAATGCAAACGTAGTTTCATATGGCATTTCAATTATGTGTTTTTATTAGTAAGTAATGAATGCTACAAAACGACATCGTAGGGTACAATATAGCATGGACGCTACACTAGTGGCGGTTGCTTGGTTAGGTTTAGTAATCTTCGTGGATGCGGCACTCGTCGGTCTCGGGGTTCTCCTTGCAAAATGGCTCGAGAGGGTCTTGCTTCTCCATTTTACGGCGGAGATCGGCTTTGGCCTGGCTGATCTCCTCCACCTCGTCCCACGCCACCTTGCACTCGTCGGAGCGCTCGTCTCCCTCGCACACCTCCTTCGCCTCCATCACCTTCTGCTCTACCATCGTTGTTGACGAGTTTAAGGTTGACTCTACTGTCCCATGTGAGGATGCTAACGATCTTTGGATGCCAGTTCATGACAGCCAAATGTAGCGGAGTGTTTCCATTCGCGTCTTTATGATTGATCAAGCTCTCAAGCTCAGACATTTTGACCAAGTAGCTGACCACTTTGGCTCTACCTCCTTTGGCCGCTAGGTGAAGAATGTTTTGACCACTCTGTTTGGGCATCTCCTTACCCTTCTTGCTCTCCGTTGAGTTCATAGCCATGGGAGAGACCAGGAGCTCCGTTGAGTCAGGGCAGTGCTCGAGAAGCTTCTTCACTATGTTGACATGGCCTTTGTAGGCTGCAATGTGGATGGGGTAAAACCCAGATGGGTGTCTCTGATAAGCTTGTTCTGTAGAGTGTTCAAGCAGTTTGCAGACTCCGTCCAAGTATCCTGTTGATGCTGCAAAGAATAGAGGAGTCATACCTTGCTCGTTCGTTGAGTCGAGAAGTGTGGGCTCTTTCTTTAGTATGGTACTTAGGATGTCTGCAGTACCAGAATTAAGAAAAGTTAAGGTAAGTGCTCTGATACCATGTCAGAAAATCAGTTCAACTATATCATAACAGAAGGGACTATACCTTTGTCTTTGCTGCGTAAGGATGCATGCACGAGCGACTTGCCTTTCAGCTGCCCATTTGAGTTCCGGTGATCGGAGCTGGCCACGTGGTCACCGTTGGTCATTAAATTCACAATTCCAAGGTACCTAGACTCTGCTGCCATGTACAAGGGGGATACACGGTTCTTGTTCAATAAATAAGACGAGGTGGTTGATGAAGCCGGTGGTGATGAAGCTAGTGGTGTTGAAGACGAGGTGGTTGAGGAAGGGTCGACAAATTGTTCGAAAATACAAATTGTGAACATCTCTCAAAGCTTGACATGTTGTGGTGCTTGCGCATCGAGTCTTTCCTCCATCTTTTTGTGTTGCTCCTCCATCAACATGCGTTGCTCCTTCATTTGTTGCGCGAACATGGCCTCTTGCTCAACCATGCGAGTCTTCAACTCTTCCAACTCCTCAAAGGAGCTTACAAACCTCGTACTGGAGCATCCACCGCCGTGCTTTTCCCTCATCGTTGGGATGATCACCGCCTTCTTGATATTGGATTGGAATAAACCTTTATGTTGTTTTTGTGAGACTTGCTGGAGGAGGGGTAGCTTTTCATATACAGTCAACAGCTTGAGGATAGTAGGGGATGAATCCTAGTACTCGGTCACCTGTGACTCCGTCAACCTCTCACGGTCCGCATCCACAATTAACTTGACATGTTCCTAATGTAAACAACATGAAGTTTGGATGAGACTCGATGAAACATCATAGAATTAACCTAATATTGTATTCACAAAACTAAAAATGCTTATGTAAACTAAGGAAAGAAATTTACCACTCATACTTTTTTGTGCTCATTGAGGTCATTTTCCTTATGGTAAGCCTCTATGTATGCATCGTAGTGTTGAAGCAGAGAGTTTTTTTTAGGGTAAATTACGTTGACATACCCCGTATTATATGCGTTTAACAGATAAATACCCCAAAGTTATTTCGTAACAAAAACATACCCCGAACTAACACTTAGTAACAACATCCACCAATTCATCTATTTTCCCGTCCATTTATTGTTCATTTTTTCATAAATTCCAAAACTATCCACCTTAAACCTTAAATCCAACCGTAAATCTCTCTCCAAACCTAAATCTAACCCTAAAAATGGACGAAAAAATGGATGAAAGAGGGGATGTTGTTACTAAGTGTTAATTCAGGGTATGTTTTCATTACAAAATAACTTTGGGGTATTAATCCGTTAAACGCGTATAGTACGGGGTATGTCAACGTAATTTACCCATTTTTAAGCCAAATTTTAGCCCGGTCTTCGAATGTCACACTATCCTGTGGTGAGCGTGAACGCTCTTTTTCCGAGATGCAACCCCACATTTACTCAATTTCTACAATTTTTGTACAAATGTTAGTTACAATAACAAACATGACGGTGGGCTGAGTCGCAAAACATGACTTTCGGTGGTGGACTTCATCATGTGCCATTGATGAGGCCGTTCAACTTATGATAGTTGAGAATGTGAAGTAATATCGTAGTTCACACAACATAATTACAGGCAGAAGTGAGTTTGATCTAAAAGGAAGTGAGAGATGGTGGGTATATGGTTGGATGATGGTGTTGTGGAAGTAGGGACAAGGGCTAATGTGTAGTGAAATATAATAGACCTAATGAAATGAAGAGCAAAAGAACGAAAAAGAATTATTATTTAGGTTCTGATACCATGTTCGGTTAAGTTGTAGAGCTTCTATTCTTACTAGGTGCGGGCACCGCGCAATGCATGATGTGAAGAGTGATATTTACATCCAAACGTCCCTCAAAGTTGGATCTAAAGCTAATCCATATATTAATCACACACTACAAATAACATCATACAATCGAACTAAAAACAACATATGATAAGGGGGAATGTTGACTAAAATACCCGCTCATGATAAAAGCATAAATGAAACCTCGCAGGCACATCTCAGTTAGCAACGTACAACATGTAGTTAGAAATGTCCAACATGTAGTCGATATGGAAAAGGTTAAGAAAAAAACAAAGACCCCAATGTAATTGAGAATCAAACGTAAATGTGTATCAATATGTTCCAACACATTGTATCAGGACGAACATTAATATGTTCGAACATATGATATTATTATTAGTCAATCCCTCCTAAAATACTATTCAATGGAGCCAATTTCAAATTCAATTTGCGTAACATGAAACATTAGTAAGGGAAAAACACAATGCGTGGATGCATCAACATCAAATAATGGGTAAGCACATCGATACGTTTGCCCTCTTCCGAGTCAAGCTTCTCTCATGTAGAAAAGAACACTTTAATATGAATCACAAAGAAAGTATAAGTGACGAGCTACAAAGTACACCAAATTTAGAGATGATGGCATAAATGACAATGGTTGACATTCAAGAATGAATGTGTGAAAATGTTCATATATACTCAAGTTTCTCAGCTTGTGTTTCAAAACGAGTAATGACACAAATAAAATGGTGAGAAAAGAAATTGCCCCTATATGCAAGCAAAATAGTCTGGTACTAAAGATACTTCTTCCATGTCTTACTAACATCTGTTTCATTATCTATTCCAAACAAATACTTGAGAATTTAATATTCTCATAAAACCCATGAAATTTTCGATAAAGTGATACACATTACCTTATAAAAGCAGGAATTCAAGCACGCCTCTCCTAACTTGGATATACAATACTAAAATTAGCACTACTTTGCTTCGCAAACACAATAACACTCCTTAGGCCTCTAATGCTACCATTACTATGTGTCCTTATTTATTAATAATAAGGTTAATTTTACTTTAGTATCCTAAATCTTTCATATTTTATTTAAAGAGGAGAAATCAAATACAAACTATGTCTTAACCTAAAAACTAGAGAACCAATCTAAGCCATCAATTTTAAAAATGGATGGATGAGATGCAATTGAGTAGTTGACTTGTTGACTGCAAAAAAACAGCACTTTTTAGTAAGAGGTAAGAGCTTTTTAGTAAAACTATCATATTTTTTTTAATCAATTCACTAATTTAATTTTTCCCGCTTCGTTTGAACTCCGATTGGCTTCAAACTTGTGCCATAAGTTTTGTTTTTTAAGGGCTTTAAATCAAGATCAGTCATGAATATATTTTGAAGCACGAAAAAAAAATTATTTCGGTGTTGTTTTTTTTTATAAAAAAATCTGGGTAATTTTTATCAACACTTTGCTATGGATTTATCAACACTTTTACACTGGTTTTATCAACACTTTACACTGGTTTTATCACCTCATTTTCCAAAACTGATCATGATTTTATCACCTCATCGCGTGCTTTTTATGAACACTAGTTTCATCAACACTAAACACTAGGTTTACCATTCAGTTACTTGTGTTTTATCACCCCCATCACATGTTTTTTTTAAAGCACGCATTTTTATTTATTTATTTCGAGGCTGGTTTTTAAAGAAATTATATCTAGCTAAATTTTTATCAACACTTTCCTCTGGTTTTATCAACACTCTACACTGGTTTTATCACCCCATTCTCCAAAATTGATCATGATTTTTATCATCTCATCACGTGCTTTTTATGAACACCAGTTTTATCAACACTAAAACTAGGTTTATGATTAAATTACATGTGTTTTTATCACCCCATCACATGTTTTTTTATCAACGCTAAACTCTAGTATATCACACTTGTTATCATAATTGAACATGGTTTTTATCACCTCAGTACATGTTTTTATCAACATTTATCACTAGTTTGATACCTCCGATACAAAACATTTATTAGTGAAGATTTATCAACACCCAATATTATTTTTATCACTCCGATATACCTTTTTATTTTCGTGCTTCAAAATATATTCATGATTGATCTTGATTTAAAGCCCTTGAAAAAATAAAAATATTGGCGCAATTTTGAAGCTAATCGGAGTTCAAACGAATCGGGAAATATTAAATTAGTGAATTGGTGAAGAAAACAAATGGACACTTGTCCACATGGCATCGTGTTTTTACAATTATGTCCTTGCTTGTGTGAGAAAGGATGAAATTGGGGTGAGATTTGGTGAAATTGGGGTGATGATGTGACATCATGGTGAATGTTGGATCTTAGGTGTGTGTGGCTAAGATTAGTTCTCTAGTTTTTAGGTTAAGAGTGGTTTTAGCCGATTTCACCTCTTTATTTAAAATATCTTATTTTTTGGGTCACTTTAGTAACCTAAACTTTCATAGAGTACCCTAAATCTTTTTTATGTCACCTCAATACCCTAAACTTTTATTAATTCTATTTTAATACCCACTGTTCTGTTTACTTCTAAACAATCTATAGTTACAGAAGAAGCTTTTCTGTATAATTCAATTTCATCGGATACTGTATCCATTAAATCCATAATATTACCTTGAGTCGATTTTTCAGAATTTAAGCAAGTTTATCTTCTATTTTTGTTTGGACAATCTACCGTTACAGAAGAAGCTTTTTTAGCAGCATGTGGCATGCTGAAAATTTCCAACTTTAACTTACCATACAACACATGATCTTTCAAACCCAACATAGATTAAATAAAGCATTCCACATACAGATTGAAGAACAATGGGAGAAAGAGCAAAAATCAAGTTTCATGCAAACTACATGTTACATTATATTGTTATATATTTGTAATTCAACCAAGTTGCACATTCAAAATAAAGAAAAAAAATCAATAAACAAATGTCGAAGCACAAATGCTTATTTATATATATGACGAGTTATAAGAATGTTAGATTTTTATGATTATACGATTGTATATCTGTATTTGTGTAGGTAGATTTTTTTTTGAAAGAAAATGTGAACTTCATTAAAAGGAAAAATCACACCTTATACTACGATCAATAAAGAAAGGACCAAAACATCACATTCTTGAACCATTGAACTACGAAATACAAACTGAGCTAGGCTATGGACAACCTCATTATAGCACCGAGACACGCAAAAAATTGTCACATCTCCTAAAACATGTAAAGAAGACCAAATGTCCTCCACAACAGACCCTTCTGCGACATAAAACCATCGATCGCGGACAACCGAAACTACACTTGAGATATCCGATTTTACTTTATAGACTTACCGCCCCTAATCGAAACATCACTGGAGGCCCTCTCTCAAAACCAAGCACTATATCTGCTTGTTTGTGTGGATTCAAGGTTTATAGTGTATGCAAAGACGAAGTCAGTGTTATTGGGCCTGGATCTGAAAATTTATAAACCCATATCCATATGTATGAGCCCGTTGAATTGGCTCACACACCTTTCTTCCCTGCTCTGCCGCTGATGCGCAAGTCGGTTCTGGAGCAACTCATATATATGAAACACTCTCGCTTCTGTTACTACATCCAATCCTTCTCTCTCGCCAAGGAACCACATACACGTAGCGACTAATTGAAGAGTCGCGACGAGAGCTATGATATTCTTCTTCGTCACCTCCAAACCCTACGGTGAGTCCTTCATTATCTCTATGCACTCTATGCTTCATTGTCACCTTGTTCCGTCTAGTGTATTTGTATTTCGAGTACCTTTGCTATTTCTCATGTTTTTGGAATTTGAGGTTTTGATTTCGTAATCACTTTTTTTTGTTCTTCTACATACGCCTGTGTTCTTAAAACCCTAGTTTTATTTTTCTTATTTAGGGTTTTGCGAGATTTGATTTGAGATCTGAGAATGGCACATCTGGGTGGTGGTGCCGAGGCACACGCTCGATTCAAGCAGTACGAGTACCGGGCCAACTCGAGTCTGGTGCTGACCACTGACTCACGGCCGCGAGACACTCACGAGCCCACCGGTGAGCCTGAGTCTCTGTGGAACAAGATTGACCCTAAAAACTTCGGGGACAGGGCGTCCAGGGGGAAGCCTCCGGAGTTGGAAGAGAAGCTCAAGAAGGCTAAGAGGAAGAAGGAGAAGGACCCAAATGCTGAGCCTGTGCCTAGCAGGCAGAGCAAGAGGCGGCGCCTTCAGGAGGAGAGTGTACTGACTTCTAGTGATGAAGGGGTTTACCAACCTAAGACCAGGGAAACCAGGGCTGCTTATGAGGCCATGCTCAGTGTCATTCAACAACAGCTGGGTGGGCAGCCCCTGAATATTGTCAGTGGTGCAGCAGATGAGATTTTGGCTGTCCTTAAGAATGACGTTCTTAAGAATCCTGACAAGAAGAAGGAGATTGAGAAGTTGTTGAACCCTATACCGGGCCCTGTGTTTGATCAGCTTGTTTCTATTGGTAAGCTAATCACTGATTACCAAGATGGAGGGGAGGCAGATGGGTCTGCTGTAGCTAATGGTGATGACACACTTGATGATGACGGTGTTGCTGTTGAGTTTGAAGATAATGAGGATGATGAAGAAGAAAGTGATCTTGATATGGTTCCAGAAGACGAGGATGATGAGGACGAAGATGTGGCAGAGCAGAATGGTTCAAGGGGTATGCAAATGGGAGGGATTGATGAGGATGAGATGGAGGAAGCTAATGGAGGGATGAGCATAAATGTGCAGGACATTGATGCTTATTGGCTCCAGAGGAAGATCTCTCAAGCTTACAAAAGCCAGAAGGATCCACAACAATGCCAGCAGCTTGCTGAGGAAGTGCTTAAGATTCTTGCTGAAGGGGAGGACAAGCAAGTTGAGGACAAACTGGTGCTGCATCTTGCATTTGAGAACTTTGACCTCATTAAGTTACTCTTGCGGAATCGGTTGAAGATTGTTTGGTGTACTCGTTTGGCAAGGGCTGAAGATCAAGAAGAAAGGAATAAGATTGAAGAAGAAATGATGGGTAAGGGTCCTGATTATATTGCAATTGTGGAGCAGCTGCATGCCACAAGGGCAACTGCAAAAGAAAGGCAGAAGAACTTGGAGAAAAGCATAAGAGAAGAGGCTCGTCGGTTGAAGGATGAGAGTGGTGCAGATGGGCACCAAGATAGAAGAGGGCTTGTTGATAGAGATGGAGAAAGTGGTTGGGTGAAGGGCCAGCGCCAATTGTTGGATCTGGATGAGCTTGCATTTGACAAAGGGTGTTTGTTAATGGCTAATAAAAAATGCACTTTGCCAGATGGAAGTTATAAACATACTGGAAAGGGGTATGAAGAGGTGCATGTGCCGGCAATGAAGCCCAAAGAATTGTCTCCTGATGAGAAACTTATAAAGATTGCTGAAATGCCTGACTGGGCACAACCGGCTTTCAAAGGGATGGCACAATTGAATAGGGTACAGAGTAAGGTTTATGAGACCGCTCTTTTCAAGGCTGATAATGTCCTTTTGTGTGCTCCCACAGGGGCAGGGAAAACAAATGTTGCAGTTCTCACCATACTGCAGCAGATAGCATTGCATATGAATTCGGATGGTTCATTTAACCATGGCGATTATAAGATTGTCTATGTGGCCCCTATGAAAGCTCTTGTTGCCGAAGTGGTGGGTAATTTGTCTAATCGTTTGCAATATTATAATGTTAACGTGAGGGAGCTAAGTGGAGACCAGTCATTGACTCGCCAGCAAATTGAAGATACTCAGATTATCGTTACTACTCCTGAGAAGTGGGACATCATCACTCGAAAGTCTGGAGATCGTACCTATACACAGCTTGTGAAACTTCTTATCATTGATGAGATTCATCTTCTTCATGACAACAGAGGACCTGTTCTTGAAAGTATTGTTGCCAGGACAGTGAGACAAATTGAAACCACAAAAGAGCATATCAGGTTGGTGGGTTTGTCAGCTACCCTCCCTAATTATGAAGACGTAGCACTGTTCTTACGAGTGAATCTAAAAAGTGGGTTATTCCATTTTGACAATAGTTACAGACCAGTACCTCTTTCTCAACAGTATATTGGAATCAGTGTAAAGAAGCCACTGCAGAGGTTTCAGCTGATGAACGATTTATGTTATGAGAAGGTGATTGCAGTGGCAGGAAAGCATCAAGTTCTTATTTTTGTTCATTCAAGGAAAGAAACTGCCAAAACAGCTCGTGCTATTCGTGACTCAGCACTTGCTAATGATACTCTTGGTAGGTTTTTGAAAGAGGATAGTGCTAGCCGTGAGATTCTCCATAGTCATACAGAACTTGTGAAGAGCAATGATCTAAAAGATCTTCTGCCTTATGGTTTTGCAATTCATCATGCTGGCATGAGCAGGTCTGACAGGCAGCTTGTGGAGGATCTATTTGCTGATGGGCACGTTCAAGTGTTAGTTTCCACAGCAACCCTTGCTTGGGGTGTGAATTTACCTGCTCACACAGTGATTATCAAAGGGACCCAGATTTACAACCCTGAGAAGGGTGCTTGGACTGAACTAAGTCCTTTGGATGTCATGCAGATGCTTGGTCGTGCAGGAAGGCCCCAGTATGATTCATATGGGGAAGGAATAATTATTACTGGTCACGCTGAACTGCAGTTCTATCTCTCTTTGATGAACCAACAGCTTCCAATCGAAAGTCAGTTTGTGTCAAAATTGGCTGATCAGTTGAATGCAGAAATTGTTCTAGGGACTGTTCAGAATGCCAAAGAAGCCTGCCACTGGCTTGGGTACACATACTTGTACATTCGCATGGTTCGAAATCCTACTCTCTATGGTTTAGCGCCCGATGTTCTTGCAAAAGATATAACTCTGGAGGAGCGAAGAGCTGATCTGGTGAGCATCAATTTTTTCTTATGTTACTGTAATTTGGTTAAAGAGTCAAATCCTTCATTTTGCATTTCACTATCATTTTTCTACACTTAATTGTTATCACATGATCATGTTCGTCATGTGGATTTCCCCCTTATGATACATTTTTCTTAATTTGCTCTGATGTTTGTTGTCGCCAGTGAGAAGCTAGCCATTAACAAAAAACATGTGTGATCATACTGTTGAAATCTTCACTACGGGCAAAAAAATTAACCTCATCTTGTATTTTAAAGCATGCTTGGCAAGTTAAAACTAGAAATGACGCAGTGTAGAAATGATTCAGGAGGAAATAATTAATGAAATTAATTGCTTTGTTTATTATGCTCTAAGCTTAATGTTTTTTCTTCAAAAAAAAAAAGCTTAAGCTTTTTTTATGTCAATTTTCAAGGGGTTGATCTTTTCTGGATGAAATCTGTTCATGTATTCAGTTATATGGACTGCTCTACATGGCTGGATGTTTACTTTTCAGCATTGGCGATTTGAGCTTGTTTTGTTGGCCGTTATTGTGACTGTTTGTTCTACCTCCTTTCATATGACTGTTATTACTCTTGGCTATATGCAAATTCATGGATCTTATTGCATGCCTTCGTGAATAGATTTCAGTTGGTCTAATGATGTTCTTGCTTGCTTAATGCAACTTCAAATCTTTTTGAACTTACTATAAATAAATGTCTCATGTTTTTTTTGGTAATGTTCTTTGCAGATTCATTCTGCTGCAACTGTCTTGGATAGAAACAATCTGGTCAAGTATGATAGGAAAAGTGGATACTTCCAGGTCACAGACCTGGGTCGCATTGCTAGTTATTACTATATTACGCATGGGACTATATCCACGTACAATGAGCATTTAAAGCCAACAATGGGTGACATTGAGCTGTGTCGGCTGTTCTCTCTCAGTGAAGAATTCAAATATGTTACAGTGAGGCAAGATGAGAAGATGGAATTAGCTAAACTTTTGGACCGTGTTCCAATTCCCATTAAAGAAAGTTTGGAAGAGCCTAGTGCAAAGATTAATGTTTTGCTGCAGGCATATATTTCACAGCTGAAGTTAGAAGGGCTATCATTGACATCTGACATGGTGTTCATAACTCAGGTTTGATATTTTCTTGTCTGTATTTTTTTCTTATGTTTCTTTAGTTAGGTGAATACAGTATATTTGCATTTATTTATTTGGTTCTTTTTCTTGTTGATTAGAGCGCGGGGCGTCTTATGCGAGCTCTTTTTGAGATTGTCTTAAAACGAGGGTGGGCACAATTAGCTGAAAAGGCCTTGAACTTGTGCAAAATGATCAACAAGAGAATGTGGAGTGTCCAAACTCCTCTCCGGCAATTCAACGGAATCCCAAATGATATCTTAATGAAGTTGGAGAAAAAGGACTTGGCCTGGGATAGGTATTATGATCTCACTGCACAGGAGCTTGGGGAGCTCATTCGTGTATCAAAGATGGGACGAACACTCCACAAGTTCATCCACCAGTTCCCTAAGCTAAACCTTGCTGCTCATGTTCAGCCAATTACCCGTACTGTTTTGAAGGTTGAACTAGCGATAACACCAGACTTCCAGTGGGAGGATAGATTTCATGGCTATGTGGAGCCATTTTTGATAATCGTGGAAGATAATGACGGGGAGTACATTCTACATCATGAATACTTTATGTTGAAAAAGCAGTATATTGATGATGATCACACTTTGAATTTCACTGTGCCTATATATGAACCATTACCTCCTCAGTACTTCATTCGTGTTGTATCTGATAGATGGCTGGGTTCACAAACTGTTCTACCTGTTTCATTTAGGCACCTTATCTTGCCAGAGAAGTATCCTCCCCCAACAGAGCTGTTGGATTTGCAACCACTGCCTGTAACTGCATTAAGGAATCCTGCATATGAAGCTCTCTATCAGGATTTCAAGCATTTCAATCCAGTTCAAACCCAGGTTTTTACGGTTCTATATAACACTGATGATAATATCCTCGTTGCTGCACCTACAGGAAGTGGGAAGACTATATGTGCTGAATTTGCCTTATTGAGGAATTATCATAAAGGACCTGACAATGTCATGCGTGCTGTGTATATTGCACCAATAGAAGCTCTTGCAAAGGAACGATATAGGGATTGGGAGAAGAAGTTCGGGAAAGGACTTGGAATGCGCGTGGTTGAGTTAACTGGGGAAACAGCCACAGACTTGAAATTGCTTGAGAAAGGTCAGATAATCATAAGTACTCCAGAGAAATGGGATGCTCTATCTCGTCGCTGGAAACAGAGGAAGCATGTTCAGCAAGTTAGCCTTTTCATTGTTGATGAACTCCACCTGATAGGTGGTCAAGGTGGTCCTGTGTTGGAAGTGGTGGTCTCTAGAATGAGATATATTGCTAGTCAGTTGGAGAACAAGATTCGCATTGTGGCCCTGTCTACTTCTCTTGCAAATGCCAAGGATCTTGGTGAATGGATAGGAGCAACATCTCATGGGCTTTTTAATTTCCCTCCTGGTGTTCGTCCTGTGCCTCTGGAGATACACATCCAGGGGGTGGATATAGCAAATTTCGAAGCAAGGATGCAAGCCATGACAAAACCCACATATACCTCAATTGTTCAGCATTCCAAGAACGGGAAGCCTGCTCTTGTGTTTGTTCCCACAAGGAAGCATGTTAAAATGACCGCTGTGGATTTGATGACATATTCAAATGCAGACAGTGGAGATAAACCAGAATTTTTATTAAGGTCCTCTGAAGAATTGGAACCATTCATTGGCAAAATCCATGATGAAATGCTGAGAGCTACTTTACGGTATGGAGTCGGATACTTGCATGAGGGATTAAATAGCTTGGATCAAGAGGTTGTGTCACAGTTATTTGAAGCTGGATGGATTCAAGTCTGTGTTATGAGCAGTTCTATGTGTTGGGGAATGCCTCTGTCTGCTCATTTGGTGGTTGTGATGGGCACACAGTATTATGATGGACGGGAAAATGCCCACACCGATTACCCTGTTACAGATCTGTTGCAGATGATGGGTCATGCAAGTAGGCCTCTGCTAGATAACTCAGGTAAATGTGTGATTCTCTGCCATGCACCTCGAAAAGAATACTACAAGAAATTTCTGTATGAAGCATTCCCAGTTGAAAGCCACTTGCACCACTTTTTACACGATAATCTGAATTCTGAAGTTGTTGCTGGAGTCATTGAGAACAAGCAGGATGCTGTGGATTATCTCACATGGACATTCATGTACAGAAGGCTTACACAAAACCCGAACTACTACAATCTCCAGGGGGTGAGTCATAGGCATCTTTCTGATCACCTATCGGAGCTAGTAGAGAACACATTGAGTGATTTGGAAGCCAGTAAGTGTGTTTCTATTGAAGATGACATGGATCTTTCTCCTTTGAATCTTGGTATGATAGCTTCGTACTATTATATCAGTTACACCACCATAGAGCGTTTCAGTTCTTCCTTGACATCCAAGACAAAGATGAAGGGTCTTCTGGAGATTCTGGCTTCTGCCTCAGAGTATGCTTTGCTACCAATCCGACCTGGGGAGGAAGAGATGGTTAGGAAGTTAATCAATCACCAGAGGTTCTCCTTTGAAAACCCCAGGTCTACAGACCCTCATGTGAAAGCAAATGCATTGCTTCAGGCTCACTTCTCAAGGCAGTCCCTGGGAGGGAACTTGTCATCTGATCAGAGAGAGGTGCTTCTATCTGCCAGCAGATTGCTTCAGGCCATGGTTGATGTTATTTCAAGCAATGGATGGCTGAACCTTGCTCTTCTTGCTATGGAAGTGAGCCAGATGGTGACACAGGGCATGTGGGAGCGTGACTCAATGCTTCTTCAGCTCCCACACTTCACAAAGGATCTTGCCAGGAGATGTCAAGAAAACCCGGGGAAGAGTATTGAGACAGTGTTTGATTTGGTGGAGATGGAGGATGGTGAGAGGCGTGAACTTCTCCAGATGCCGGATTCACAGTTGCTTGATATTGCCAGGTTCTGCAACCGGTTCCCAAATATTGACATGACCTACGAGGTGCTGGAGAGTGAGAATGTCTGTGCTGGAGATGATGTTACACTGCAGGTGACCCTAGAGAGGGATTTAGAAGGGAGGACCGAGGTGGGTCCTGTTGATGCGCCCAGGTACCCCAAGGCTAAAGAGGAAGGATGGTGGCTTGTTGTGGGTGACACCAAGAGCAATCAACTTCTTGCCATCAAGAGGGTTTCTCTTCAGAGGAAGTCAAGGGTGAAGCTTGAGTTCGCTGCTCCGACAGAAGCTGGTAAGAAGAGCTATACTCTGTATTTTATGTGCGATTCGTACCTGGGATGTGATCAGGAGTATGGCTTTGATCTTCATGTCAAGGAAGCAGCAGATGAAGACAAGTAGCAGTCCATTTTAAGATAGTGACATTTTGTATTGTTACAGTATTTCATGTTACAATGCTTTTGCGCGTGTGCTTAGACTTACAAGTGTTACTTGATAACATGGTCATGACTTTTCAAGTATCAGTTTTATTAAGAATGAATGCAAACGTAGTTTCATATGGCATTTCAATTATGTGTTTTTATTAGTAAGTAATGAATGCTACAAAACGACATCGTAGGGTACAATATAGCATGGACGCTACACTAGTGGCGGTTGCTTGGTTAGGTTTAGTAATCTTCGTGGATGCGGCACTCGTCGGTATCGGGGTTCTCCTTGCAAAATGGCTCGAGAGGGTCTTGCTTCTCCATTTTACGGCGGAGATCGGCTTTGGCCTGGCTGATCTCCTCCACCTCGTCCCACGCCACCTTGCACTCGTCGGAGCGCTCGTCTCCCTCGCACACCTCCTTCGCCTCCATCACCTTCTGCTCTATCATTTCCGACAGACGCTTCTCTCTCATCTGCGTCCCCTTGTACTTCACCACCCCCACCGAAAACGCCCCTCTCTTGCCCCTCGCCGGAAAGCTCGCCGTCAACGGCTGATCGTGCCTCCTCGAGGTCCAGAACGATAAGGTCAAGCCTCGCGTTCCGGATGTTGTAGAAGACGCCATCGGATCCGTTTCGATCGAGTTCGCTGCGATCTCACAAAATTTATCTCTCGGACTTTCTCTCTCACTCTCAGTGATCCGATTCCGAGCTTGGGCTGTTTGTATTTAAAGATCCTGACCGTCCATTGGCTTGACGGATTCGCCTACACACCACATACCAAGTGGTTACTGTGGATGTCCCACCACCACCAATGAAGTACCTGCAATAATGGATCTTCTCTCTCTGGACTGTTCGGCATGATCGAACGGTCTGGATTGCACGGCTCTGATTCGAATTTGGTTTTCTAGAGAGGAAAGGGACAGACAGACAAAATGTTATCCGATATCTACCCAACTACCTAGCTTGGATTTTGGGGAGATATGGATAAGGTCACTGTCGTATTTCACAATGACCGTGACTCACATGGGTCCTGTAAGCCCAATATAAAAGTGAAAAGCCCATAACGGATAGTCTTATATTATATTCCCTGCACCTGCACGGGCGCTAAGTTTTGAATTCAAATAGGTGAGGCGTGGTCTCGAGCTTCTATTTGTACTAGTAACGGTCGTCTCTTTCATACGAGTGAGAAGAAGAAGAAGCAGAAGGAGCCCTAATTTGAATACAGTGTGGAGTGATGGAGCAAGTGTTGGTGCAGAACTTGGATCCGGAGACGCTGTTCCTTGCGACGAAGCAGGAGACCGGGAACGAGTGGGAGCTCTTCAAAGAGAACGTGAGGCCTTTGAAGAGAGGTCGCAAAATCGGCCTCTTAAACGATGCTCTCAAGTCCCACACGGACAACCAACTCAGGAAATCACTACTGGAGAAACGAAGGTCTTTCTCTCGATTCTGTATTTCTTTTTCTTTTTTTTCCATTTCCCCAATTATTTGACATTTTTGTTAAAATTGTTTTGGGGAGGTTTCAGGAAGATGATTGAGGCAGTTGATGAGTATGAAGGGGATGATCCTCTCAAGCCATGGATTGAGTGAGTTTCTTTTTTGTATCTTGTTTATATTGATATAGGATTATAATTTATTCAGCGTTCCCATGATTCCAAGAAATGCATCAGAGAAATTGATGTGATAACTTATATGGACTATTTAGGGGTTTTTAATTGATCAAAAACCAGACATGGTTTTGATGTGATGAGGGTCTACTGCTAAAAGGTTTTTCTCATCAGCATAATAGCCAATTAAGGTTAAAATTTAATTACTGGACAGAACTTATAGGGGTCAATATTTTATTTTTTCCAGTTTCATTACATCGATGCAATACAGCTTATGCGAGATCGTGCTGTAGCTGTTTAGCTATTATTTTGTATACTTGATACCCAAATACTAAAGTTTTGTAATTTGTTATCTATTGCTTTTAAGAGTTTTGCTGGTAAATTCGATTTCTTTATTTCTTTTCTGTTTCCAATACATGGTTTCTTTATGTAGGGCAATGTTCTGTATCAACTTTAATAGTATCTCCTAAATTGACTTATCAGTTAATTTTTATTTAATGTGAAGTGATAACTCTCAAGTAACTTCGAGTCACTTGTTTTGATTTGAAGGTGCATTAAATGGGTTCAGGAGTCATTTCCCCCGGGTGGAGACTCCTCGGGTTTGGTTGTAATCTATGAACAATGTGTGCGCACTTTCTGGCATTCAGAACGTTACAAGGATGATCTCCGCTACCTCAAAGTGTGGTTGGAATATGTAAGTTCTTTTTGTAATATTTAAACCATGATTATCTTACTGCTGGTTCCTGTTTATGGGGTTTTAATAGTTAAATCAATGATTCTGAATGCTTACATTTATTTTTTTAAATGGTATCATAGGCACAACATTGCGCAGATGCGGAAGTCATATACAGCTTTCTAGAGGCAAATGGAATTGGACAGACACATTCTATCTACTATATATCGTATGCTTTGCATATGGAGTCTAAGAATAAAATGAAAATTGCAAATGACATATTCAACCGCGGGATATCTAGGTAAGAATCTTATATGTTAAGAAAATATTTGTACTGTGTTTCTCGCTTTTGATTTGCAATTCTCACACAGCCAAGACCTGCATCTTGCTAGTGTATTGGTGTTATGACTTGTAGTTCAATGATATTACAATAGTGTGATTCATGTAGTTATGCATTGGCAATTCAAGTCTAACTGATTTTTACATTTTGTAGGAATGTTCAGCCGTTGGAAAAATTAAATGATGCTTTCAGGAAGTTTATTGGGCGAACAATGAGAAAACCACAAGTCAGTGAGGTATGCGATCATTTTTACTTAATACAGATTTTTAACACTATTATTCTCTTATACCTTTCAACTTTCAGGAGGACCCTTTGGAGAATCAAATACCAGCACGTAGCTTTGGAACTGTCATTGCCAAGGGAGAAAATGGTAAATTCCATATTTGTTGTCTTTAAAACTGAATTTGCTGCTAAAAACTAGAACTCTTTCCAATGATGCAGGAAGGAATACTGTTGGGAGTTCCGATTTTTCCAAGAAAAAACCGAATCAAGAGAGGTGATTATGTTTTTCTTTTATTATTCAACAGAATACAGTGTTTTTACATATTTAGTAGATATTCAACTTGTATTTACATTTACCAACTATTGATGCATCAGTTGGTGGATAACATCTTAAAGCTGAAGTGAAACACTTGACTATTTATTTGGTTGCCCAAATTATGCAGTCTGTGTGGGTCTTGCTATAAGGGAATTCTTCTGACTAGTTCATATCCTACTTTACTTTGCTCTGCCATCCAACATTCGCTTTTCGAAAAAAATTAGAGAACTTCATGTCCTTGACATGAAAAATAAATGTTTCCAAATGATAGAGATGAGAACATTGAATTGTTGAGGCTCTACTAGTTATCAAATATCTTGTTTGATTGAAGCTTATATGTGAGTAAACAAACATATCGTTTTTTTTTACAATATGGGCCCAGAAGAAAATGTTGATATGCCATTCATCTCCTTTTGCTTTTGACCACTAACCAGCAAAAACTAAGGAATAATAATTTATGGGTACCTATAGATGTGGTTATTCAAGATGCAATGTGTGATGTAGCTTTTTGTTGTTTGCTAAAATTACCTGGAACTACTTATTCCATGATTAGTTCAACCAAATTTAGATGCATGCACTAGTTCAAAGATTGACATTCATTGTAAAATGCCAACAAGTTCTTAAAGCTTTCTATAACCTTAATTTCCTCTCTTGACATGTTACAGGTCTCGTGCAACTTCACTTTCTATTTTCAAGGATTCAGAATTTGGTGCACACTTGGATCATCAGTCTGACACATCTAAGAGAAATTTGAACTCTTGGCACACACTTGGAGCCCGAGCAGAGAGAAACAAGGAGAATAACGCAATCCCTTCAAAGTGGACGTCTTACAAGGTAGAATAGTCACCAATTTCCTGTATCAGCTTGATGTTTGACTATAGTTGCATCATTTTTCCAAGGACGCTAACTTGTGTCCTCCACTGAGATGTATTAGCTTGGTGTTTTAACTATATTTGTTTCAGATTCCACAGAAACCTATGTCTAGAGCTAGAACTGCAGGCCCCTGTATTGAGGTATTTGTGGATGAGGAGTGCTCAGAGTAAGTATGCATGATTGGTTTCATAAGTTGTAACTTTCATTTGCATTTCCTAACCATCTGCTAAATCGACTTACATATTACTGTTTGTATTTTACCAGAACACAGAAAGTTGGTGGTGGTGGGAAGGGTGAAAAATCTTCGATTTTGCAGCTTCGAGAAGGGGATGCTCGAGATCTCAACAAGTAAGCAATTCAATGATAGTGGTTAATCAATTACGCTCAGAGTTTCATTTATTTTCAAGTCACAAATTGGCCTTACTTCTCTATGTGCAGAGAAACTGAGCTGTTGAGGGAGAACCCGCTGCGTAATTTTCCTTCAACCAGTTTGCCTCGGTGAATGCTTTTCATTATGTATTGAATGTTTGCACTTTGCAGACATGGATGAGCTTTTATCTCTAGAGCCAGATGATCCAAGCATCAGTGTTGGCTATTTGTTCTACTCTTCCTTTTCTGAAAATAAACACAATTTCGTAAGTTCAAAGCACACTCTTGGTGCCATTTCTCCTGTATTATTATTATCTTCATTTGTTATAACAAGGTTTCCTCGATCATATACTTGCTTCCTTGAAATATAGCTGTAAGAGGACTAGACATGAACCCAAAAGCATAATGTTCACTTTTATATCCTATGATTTTTACTTGATTGGGTTGCAAATATTGTACTATACAAACTAAACCATACACTTTTAACATCTAACGGCCCACAACCTTCCACACCAACTGAAGTGTGTATACGTCTCTGAACCTACGTAATGGTAAGAATGTCAATTCACACATGCTAAAACCATGGGTATACAATTGATGATATTTAGGGGCAGTATCACCTAATCACGTTACGTTTTTTCTAGGGCTGTCCATGGGCCGAGGTCCGGCTCATTGATGTGTTTTTAATCCAATCCGGAATGATCGACTATTCAAATTGAATCCCATCCCCAGTCTCAGGTCTATTTTTTTTTATCAAAAAAACAATATATAAATATCTCTTTTTTCAAAAGATGAAAAGAGAAGACAAATGACTCTAGCTAGAGAGACCATACAAGCATAGAATTCGCTCGTTCAAATTATGGGGCAGGCCATCGGTTTGCGGATTTCAATGCTACAATTAAGAGCTTCAAATTTACAACATTCATCTGACTAACACACAAATTTTCAATCTTTTTTCATTGATCAATTAACCATTAAGAAGTGATTAAAGAATGCTTAAAAACTCTGAATTTAGTCATTTTTTAATGATGAAAAAATGTCACACCCTATTGAAATTTTATCACATATTTAAACACCGTACTCTACCGGTTGAGGCCGGGCCCCGATGGGGATTGTTTCCCGATCCATGGCCCGACCCAGTTGTCACCGGGGCCTCTAATTGTAATCCACTATCGCCCCCGTAATCCTATAGGGCCGAGGTGGGTTGGTTTGACTGGTTGGACCAAATTTCGGAACTATCTTAGGTCAAATTTTATCATTGCTATATTTTCCACCAGCCGTCATGTGAAACGGTCAAAATGCCCTTAAACTGAACTTCAAGTTAGTGAAGAACTTAATGTTTTCCACGTACAAAAACAACAACTCATAAAGTTCGGTCTCAAGATAAAAGAAGACAAACTAAATAAAATGCAGAACGTTTACTGTCATGGTATGTAAATATATCAATATAAATGCAAAGGAGAGTGATTGAATGCCTATTTATAACCCATGAACCTATTTCCTTCGTAAGATGTAACTGTAAGTGAAGTGAAACTTGGTCAAATGATATGAAGCTACATATCAAGACACCAAGCAACGTCGGTGATTGCTCACATGGATTAGTCTAATGGTGAATACCTCTTCACATCTCACCTCTGTTTGAGGTAACGTGTTCGAATCTCGGTAGATACACTTACTTGAGAGTAAGTGTGGATGATGGGTCATATTTTACAACTCTTTCTTCAATACCACTATTCAATGATATTTGACCATCTTAAATTGTCTTTTTTTTTGAAACAGGTAATCGGAGACTTTCATTAATACCAATAGGTAATCAAACAGGATGAGGCGTGACCGCCTCGGGTTCCAAATGTATGTCCGAGCCGACCGTAGCAAGTCCGGCGCTCATGGACCCATAATAATAGCCCACTTGAAATTGTGGACACAAACTCAAGATAACTTCTTACCATCGTTCCAATATAACGAGGCAGAAAATAACAAGTTCTAAAACCAGCAAAAAATAAAATGTCCCAAAGATAAAACTGATAATAAAGAAACAGATAAATGACGGTTGCTGAATATGTAGGCTACCCGGGACCTCCCAGCACTGGCTGTCCCGAGTCTGTAGGTATAGTCTGAGACCGACTCCACCCACCCCTGTCGGGACGGATCATTCCTCCATCGGAGGCAGCTGTGCCTCCGCCTTTTCTTCTCTCACCTCCTTCTGGTAGACCGGCCACATGATCTGCTGTTGGGAGGTCGGATCACCCAGCGGCTTCTTTGACTCCGGCGGACGCGCATACAACAAACATCTTCTAGTCTTCAGGGTGGTCATCTTGCCTTTGCCTCGGTTGGGCCCTCCTTCCCCTAGTCCCTCCTGGGGATCTTTCTGTTGCCCTATGGGATCTTTCTCATTCCCTTCCCCGGTCACTGCGATATCTCCGGGATCAGCTCGGTCCATAGTGTCAGCAGCAGGGTGGTCGTTAGCCAGATTGTCAGGCTTCGTGAACCCCGGTGATGGTGTAGAGGCTCTATGCCCACCCTCCTGCAGTATATTGGTTACCCCTCCTAGGGTAGCCTTAGCCAGATTGTCAGACTTTGGGATGTCTGCACCGGATGGATCTTCACCCATAGTGATTTCCCTGGATCAAATCAACAGTGACAGATCACTCAGGAGATAAGTGATAGTCGGATGTGTCGCCGTATGGGGTGTATTCCAGACCGTTCTCAGCAGCCGGTCCACATCTAGCTGGCTAGGGGCCAGAATATATTGGTCATACCGAATCTCTTCCCGACCAATTCCCGACAACTGAGTCGGGCAACCCGAGATCCTATGGGTCAGCATTCCACACTTGCGGCAAAATTCTACTACCCTCTCATATTGCAGTTTAATCACAGCAGATGCAATGGTACCTGGAAATCTGAGCCGGAGCCTGCGCCGTAGAGGTCGATGTAGCTCCATCCGAACCCTTAGCCATAAAAACATATCCTCCCGTCGAGTTGTTGGGATCGGGGCCGAAGTGACCTGGGTGCCTATGCTGCCTGCAATGAGACCGCGGATGTAGTCATTCCTGGCTCCCCCGGGATATTGAGCGCCCGGACCCCGAGCTCCACATGGTTGAAATTAATCTCGTTTGCCCGTTCAAATTGCCTAAACGGTTCCAATAGTAGGGGAAAACCCTTGAAGCTCCAGGGACCCCTGTGACAGACATTTTCCATCGTCTCGGCGGACGGGAAATGATAGCCTGTGACCTCCGGAGACATGAACTCCACTTGAATCCCCGTCACTTTCCATTTTCGCAGCATCATCGCGCATACGATGTTCTGGTTGTAGGGCCGGTCCCCTGCGACCTTGGCTGCGAGAGAGAACTGGTACGTGCCCTTGGTGAACAGTGGAACCCACACCTCCGAGACCACCACTTCGTCATCCTCGTCCTCCCAGTCCGGGATCGGGGATATACTGTTCGATTGGATCTCAGATGGAGACCCCGTCCAACCTCTCCCGCTCGAAGAGCCAGATCTCGGGACCGGTATGCGCTCCGACGATGGGAGGTATCGAGACACCACCGTTGAGGAAAGAGGCCGAGGGAAGGATGGTAGATCCCGATGGGCCTCCCTCGCC
Organism: Erodium maritimum; assembly: GCA_963921825.1. NCBI lineage: Eukaryota > Viridiplantae > Streptophyta > Magnoliopsida > Geraniales > Geraniaceae > Erodium > Erodium maritimum. Next base: position 65,549,443 of record OY997592.1, on the reverse strand, counting down.
GTTGGTGGGTACCCGACGTGAAACGGGGCCGTCGCTAGTGGCGCTGGAAGCACGTCTACGGCCTGGTGCGCACCCGGTTTGTCTTTCAGATCCAGGAGGCTCGGCGGCCGCCGGGGATCCGACACTGGGAGAGCTGGATCTGGGCCGGGCAACGGCTTGAGAACGTCGCCGTGGTAGGGGCCTCGCTGGTCGGAGACCGCAAGGTGATGGGCGTCCTCTGCATGAGGTTGAATCTGGTCGGAGGACGTCATTTCCGGCCTGGGATGACGAGGGATGGAGAGCTCCGGCGTCGTAGAGGTAGAAATGGTCGTGGTTGACGGCGGGGGCGATGGTGGTGCTGGAAACACGAGCAGATGCGGCAGAGAGTCATAGAAAACAGGGTCAGCGTCGGGCACAAGGACGACTGCGTGAATGACGATGATGGTGAGGGGAAGAGAGACGGTGGTCGGCGAGAGAGGTGACGACGACGACGGCGAACCCTAAGTAGGATAGAGAGGAACCTCACCTGGAGGTGTGTGGAGCGTTTATTTTTTTATAAAATAGTTTACAATTGATTTAAATTGTCTCTTTAAAAACCTTTTAAAGAAAATGTGATGAATAAAATCTGAACAACAAAAAAGAAGTACAGTGCATGAAACTTGTTCATTCTAATTGACCGATCGTCTCCTTCCTGAATACCGACAAGATTACTGTGCTTGTTTGATGAGTCGACACATGTAGATTCTTTACACCACTAGTTTCTTCAAGTGGATTTCGATTATAGGCGCTTCATCCACATCTACTAGATCGAAACCTTGACACCCCTACTCGGAGTCAGTGAGACTGGAATTAGCAGTTGTTCTTGTCGACAACAACTGGTGAAAACTCGGTACCCCAACCCCATCCGTTGGATCGAAACTCTGACACAAGGTCGGTGCAGATCGTGCATTCTGATTTCCCTGTTTTTTGGTGTTCTATCTGAATGTCTACTATCCCCTCAAACGCTATATATCAGATATCTCGGACATTTTCAAATTAAGTTAGAAAATGAACCTCGTGTCACTTACAAAACTACGATTCAAAACAGTAATATCGTTATAGTGTCAACATCTCATATCTTGTTTATCAAATCCAAGATTATTTCTAACTATATCCTATATTTCTACATAAGAATTTCCCTTCATTTTCGAATTTTAAAAAATCTGTCAATTAAATCTACTCTTATGCTCGTAGAAAAGTCATAGCATCCGCACTTGTCATGGACGTATAAATTTGCCAGTTGTAGGTCGCTTTATACTGCTGAAGAAAAACAGCAACTTCCGAGGAGTTTCTTCCACGAGACCTGGCTTCCTAGGAACTTAACACATAAACATAAAGAAAAAAACGAAATAAAAGGAAATTTCCAGCATGGCGGAATGAAGCTATCTGATTGGTCCAATGACGAAATCGCTTACCTTCCCCATCAAGGAAACGCGTGCACATAAAACCCTCCTCCACTGTGTTCTTCAGAAGCGACACCACACACCACACCATACACCACCACCACCACCACCACCACCATCGTCTAGAACGATTCAATTCCAGTGGCTCTTTTATTTTTATCACCGTTTTGTACATACAGTTTATGGAGAACACGCAATTTCTAGAGCATGACGACATCAACGGTCAAATCGATTGGGACGAATTCTTCAGGAACTCCCCGGAAGATCTGTTCGACTTCGACCCCGTACCGATCTCCGATTCACCGCTCTTCCTCGAACCTCCTCCACAATTAACCGCCAACACTGATGCTTTTGCCAAGTCGTCCCCGGACTCGGTCTCTTCGTGGATCGATGAAATCGAGGGCCTCCTGATGGAAAATGACGCCGCTGCCGACAAGGTCGAGGAGCCCTCCGTCGAGCTCTACGAGAAATCACTGGCGGATGTTCTTGTGGAGTCGCCGCCTCAGCCTGCGGATGAGGTCATCGATGCACAAATTGGTACCAGCGATTCTGATGTCGGGACCGGTGGTACTGAGCATGAGAAGGTGGGCGGAGCAGAGGCCATCGACAATGGAGAAACTGTTGAGGATGCTGATGATCCCGCCTCTAAGAAACGCAGAAGGTATATATAGTTTATTGCTGTATAATATCTAAGGGTTTTATACTTTCATTATTTGTATATTTGAAATTAGTTTTTTTGTGTGTTTAATTCATGGATAGAAATTAACAATGATGTGTTTGCATCAAAATTATTGCTGAGCTTAAGTATTTTTAATTCCCTTTTACTTGTGATAAATATGAACTATTTGGAGAGCTTCATATGTTTTTAGTTAGTGTTTATGGTTGAGAATGAAGCTTATTTTTACTATTGCTCTTTCAGTTTTAGGATAAAGAACATGCTATTTATTGCACATGTAAATTTTCAATAATATTGCCCTTATGGTTGATAAAGTTGACAGCATCAGGTATTTCTTTGAATGTGTAACAATTGATGTTGGGTTTTGTTTGGTTATTTGAAGCAACTTGACCTATGTAGAGAACAGTAGTGATGCTTGATGATGCTTACAGTGATAGTGATAGTGAGTTTGAGGTTTGTGGGTGTAATACTCAATTTGATATTACAATATTTCAGGCAACTGAGGAACAGGGATGCAGCAGTGAAATCGAGGGAGAGGAAGAAATTACATGTGAAGGATTTGGAGGTGAAGAGTAAGTATTTGGAAGGGGAATGCCGGAGACTGGGGCGGTTGCTCCAGTGCTTCATGGCCGAGAATCACGCCCTACGTCTTACATTGCAGAATGGCAGTGTTGCTACCATGACCAAGCAGGAGTCTGCCGTGCTCTTGTTGGGTATGGATTTTGCCCAATCTCATTGTACTTATACCTGTTTAGCATGCTGTGTTCATTGGACTAGATTTAAGTTAGGCGTGATTCTAGATCACTGGATTTTGCACAAAATATCTTTTTTTACTCTAGTTACATCTGCTTAGGTGTTGTTCTTCATTCAGTATATTAAACCTGGGTGTCATTTAAATCATTGAGTGTAAAGATAAAACAAAGTAATGATCATAATAATCAAGAGAAGTATTAGGAAATGAAAAAAATATTGGTGAAATTGACCACATAGAGTGACCTTGTACAATTGGCTGTTCTTAATTCTCTAGAAGAGTAGGCAGCAATATCTGGATGTTTACTAGTAGTTATTTCCATTTTTCATGGAATCGGATAATTGTTCTATTTACGTATCACTAGTCATCATGAGAGGGTCATTCTAATTGGAAATGCTATTGAATGCCTAAAATAGTGAGAAATCTGCCTTCTGGATTGACAATCCGTTCTTCTTAAGCTACTGAACAGCTTATTTGCGAAGTTAAATTGTCTTTCCATCTCAAACAGAAGTTATTAGTTTTGCTATAAAAATCATGTGCAGTAGCGTCATTTTATTTAATCGAATGTAATGAAATATGGCTGATCTAGATTACCATGGAGCTTATTGTGGCTTTTTTGCTTCCCTTGTCACCTTTTTGTGCTTTATTGAAATCCTCCCAACCAATGAATCAAATAAGAAGATTCGGGGTTCAGTGAAGTAATGCAATGCCATGCTCAATTTTTGGGTTGTGATCTTGAGTCCAATTTATTCATGCTGATCAGTAAAGTATTGGGTTTTGATTGTTGTGCAGAATCCCTGCTGTTGGGTTCCCTGCTTTGGTTCCTGGGCCTCACATGCCTGTTCACTCTGCCACAAGAGCACCTGTCAGCTCGGGAAGGAGCTCAACAGGGAAGCGTGGAAGAGAGAAGTCTGGTGAAGCAGCCTCCAAGAGAGGCAAGAAGTAAGATGTTTGGGAGTCTGCTGCAACCATGTTGCATGAGGAGTAGGAGATGCAGAGCATCAAGGACTAGGATGAGGCTGAGTACTCTAGTTTTTTAGAGTTTTGGTTGGTGCGGGACTATCTTTGGTTTCTTTATTTGTTTGTTTCTTTCACTTTTACCTCTATATCACTATTGTTATGGTAATGTCAGTAAATCTGGGGGAGGATTTGAATGACTAAGCTGAGCTTACTGATATGTGGTTCTATATTACTACTAATAAAGAACTTCATAACATTAATCTTCTACCTACAGAGACGTCATGTAGAGTGTAGACTACCAGTGACCCATCTTTTTCAAGTGACCAGGTCCAGGTCTGTGATAATGTGTTTGGACCTAAATTAGGTGGTGCATTGTAGCAAAACATCAAAATGTTGTTGATGTTGCTGCTCCATTGATGGGTGTTTTGCTGTTCCATTGGAGTTGCTCTAAGTCTGAAGGTTCACTCGGCTGACCTACAGATGAGCAGACTTAAAAAGGTATCCTCCTTGTCAATGACACGCTGTGTAGCCTGGTCGACGAGGTTTGTATGCCCACGGTGGAGAAATCTCGACGGCTGACCAACACTAGGCCAAAGGTCGGCTGTCATGTGTCCCCTTCGAGAAAAAAAAAATGGAAATGTAACTGTTGATTTATTACAAATGTATTTTTCAGTAACAAAATATAAAACAAGACCATTCATTTTACAATTTCACACTAGTACCAACACAATTCTAAATATATATCCTCTCCAATAACTTCGAAAGGTCAGAAGAATTACAGACACCGTATGTTAAATTGCAGAGAAAGGTATCATAAATGAATAAGATCCAACAAAGTTTCATGATTTCATAACATTTGAAGTAGTTGGTGGTTGGTCCAACTCTAACTACATCACCTGAACATGTGAAAATGGGTAAACGAATGTTCCTGATGACAAAGAATATGAATCTTGTCGATTTCATTTTTAGTTTTTTATCAGCTTGTCAATTTCGTTTTGATTTAGAATCTTTTTGACTTTCTGGCATAGGTGAATCTAAGAATATAACTTAGGATATGCCATCGATTATTACCAAATGTGATAGAAAAATAAGTGCAAACTACTCTCACATGCAGAATACATGCAAATTTACGTGTAAATTACATGCATGACATATCTTAAAATGACCATAATTTTTTCATACGAACTCCGATTTAGGTCTGTAACATATCAAATCGAAGGTAACTGAGAGCTCTACGATTTCATATACCCTTTTGGGACAAGGGTATGCCATGAAATACCCTAGACGGGCACTCTAGACGAGCTCATCGCTCTAGAATCAACATTTTTATTGCTTCACCGGAGCGTCATGTTACGCGCCGCCCTCTGCTGCTGGCTTCTGCTAGAGGTAGTGCTCTTGAGCACTACCCCACCGTTTCTCGCCCGGCCACTTATCGCCCCACGCATTCTAGACGCCTCATCACCGATCGGCCCAGCTCAACATCCTCTTTATGGTCGAGTACATCACCCTCCGAGCTGGTCAGAACATTCTTCTCCGCCGCGAAATATCAAAGGATATGCACTCGGGATCGCGGCGGGTTTTTTCGGGACGCTACTGGCGGTGTACGTTATGGCCAGGATCGGGCTCCATTACATCTAGTTATTTCAAATTAATCTCGTTTGTTTGATGTTGTTCAACTTACTAATCATATTAAAAAACTCTTGGACTTGTGAAGATCGTGTTTGTTATCTCGTTTGTTTGATCATATTAAAAACTCCTGACTTGTGAAGATCGTGTTTTGTATTCAATTTACTTATCTATAGAATTCTAATCAAAACAGGGTAAATGTTGATGGGACCTTATTGGGGATAGGGTTGGAGGCATAGGCGAATCTAAGAATATAACTTAGGGTATGCCATCGACTATTACCAAATGTGATAGAAAAATAAATGCAAACTACTCTCACATGCAGACTACATGCAAATTACATGCATGACAGATCTTAAAATGACCATAACTTTTTCATACGAACTCCGATTTAGGTCCGTAAGATATCAAATCGAAGGTAACTGAGAGCTCTACGATTTCATATACCCTTTTGGGACAAGGGTATGCCATGGAATTCCCTAGACGGGCACTCTAGGAGGGCTCATCGCTCTAGAATCAACATATCTACTACTTCACCGAAGCGTCATGTTACGCGCCGCCCTCTGCTGCTGGCTTCTGCTAGTGGTAGTGCTCTTGAGCACTACCTCACCCTTTCTCGCCCGGCCGCTTAGCGCCCCAGGCATTCTATACGGCTCATCATCGATCGGCCCAGCTCAACATCCTCTTTATGGTCGAGCACATCACCCTCCGAGATGGTCAGCACATTCTCCTCCGCCGCGAAATATCAAAGGATATGCACTAGGGATAGCGGCGGGTTTCTTCAGGACGCTACTGGCGATGTACGTTATGGCCAGGATCGGGCTCCATTACCTCTAGTTATTTCAAATTAATCTCGTTTGTTTGATGTTGTTCAACTTACTAATCATATTAAAAAAAAACTCTTAGACTTGTGACGATCGTGTTTGTAATCTCGTTTGTTTGATCATATTAAAAACTCCTGACTTGTGAAGATCGTGTTTTGTATTCAATTTACTTATCTATAGAATTCTAATCAAAACAGGGTAAATATTGATGGAACTTTATTGGGGATCGGGTTGGAGGCATAGGCGAATCTAAGAATATAACTTAGGGTATGCAATCGACTATTACCAAATGTGATAGAAAAATAAATGCAAACTGTTTTCACATGCAGCCTACATGCAATTTACGTGCAAATTACATACATGACAGATCTTAAAATGACCATAACCTTTTCATACGAACTCCGATTTAGGTCCGTAAGATATCAAATCGAAGGCAACTGAGAGCTCTACGATTTCATATACCCTTTTGGGACAAGGGTATGCCATGGCATACCCTAGACGGGCACTCTAGACGAGCTCGTCGCTCTAGAATCATCATTTATATTGCTTCACCGGAGCGTCATGTTATGCGCCGCCCTCTGCTACTGGCTTCTGCTAGTGGTAGTGCTCTTGAGTACTACCTCACCCTTTCTCGCCCGGCCGCTTAGCGCCCCACGCATTATAGACGGCTCATCACCGATCGGCCCAGCTCAACCTCCTCTTTATGGTCGAGCACATCACCCTCCGAGCTGGTTAGCACATTCTCCTCCGCCGTGAAATATCAAAGGATATGCACTCGGGATCGCGGAGGGTTTCTTCGGGACGCTACTTGCGGTGTACGTTATGATCAGGATCGGGCTCTATTACCTCTAGTTATTTCAAATTAATCTCGTTTGTTTGATGTTGTTCAACTTACTAATCATATTAAAAAACTCTTAGACTAGTGAAGATCGTGTTTGTAATCTCGTTTGTTTGATCATATTAAAAACTCATGACTTGTGAAGATCGTGTTTTGTATTCAGTTTACTTATCTATAGAATTCTAATCTAAACAGGGTAAATGTTGATGGAACCTTATTGGAGATCGGGTTGGAGGCATAGGTGAATCTAAGAATATAACTTAGGGTATGTCATCGACTATTACCAAATGTGATAGAAAAATAAATGCAAACTACTCTCACATGCAGACTACATGCAATTTACGTGCAAATTAAATGCATGACAGATCTTAAAATGACCATAACTTTTTCATACGAACTCCGATTTAGGTCCGTAAGATATCAAATCGAAGGTAACTAAGAGCTCTACGATTTCATATACCCTTTTGGGACAAGGGTATGCCATGGAATACCCTAGACGGGCACTCTTCACGGGCTCATCGCTCTAGAATCAACATTTCTATTGTTTCACCGGAGCGTCATGTTACATGTAAAACCCCACTTATTACTAAAGGGTAATATTTTGAAAATAGAAACGATGGAGTAGGAAATTGCAAATGAGTATTTTGAAAAGAAGAAAATCAATAAAAAAAAGAGAAGATGAGAAATTAAGGTAAGATGGGTTTAGGGCCAGGCTGGGCCATTTCTGAAGCCAGCCCGCACCTGACGCAACCCAAGCCCAAGAAGCGAGCGGCCCAGACCTTCCCACAAAACCCTAGCAATGACCCTTCAGCTCCCACACTTGCGCCCGAGTTTCGAGACGCCGTCTTCCTCGAGACAACTCCTCTCTCTCGCGTTCTCGTGCCCTCGTGAACCAGGCCGACCCACGCCGCTGAGCTCTTTGACCTCCCTCCTCCACAACCTTCCTCCGCCTCCGGACCTGTACCAGAAACCCTCACCCTCACCTTCCCTTTCTTCCCCGTTCTCAAGCCGAGCTCGCACGATGTCGAACCGGCGCCAGAAACCAAATCCCTCAGGTTGGTCCTCTTTGGGTTCTAATCGAACCTTCTCTCGCCTGATTTCTTCTTCCCCGACCTCTTATCGACCAAATCCACACCTCTCTGAGCTCGATACGAGCAGTTTCTGACAGAACCACCGCCGGCGATGCCTCGAACCCTAGATCTGAGCGGACACGGTCCCTAACGCCGTCCCCGACGCCTTAGTTCTCATCCAGCCCTGGCTTGAACCCCACCGCCCTTCCCGAGCCTTGCCAACGCTTTTCGATGGGTTCTGGACTTCGTCGCCACCGGAGACGGTGGCCGGAGCACACGAATCTCGCCGGAGAGGTCTGCAGACCGTTGACGAGCTGGAGACTGGTAGTTGGGCCTGGGTTGTTGGGCTTGGACATCAGACACGGGCCTGGGTGTGCTTGGGCCGGACCGAGCTTCGGGCCAGGCCCAGAGTTGAATCCGGGTTCGAACCGGGTCTGGAGCCGGGTTTGGGTTCTGGACTCGGGTTCGGGTCTGGACTCTGGTTTGGGCTCGGATGCGGGTCAACCCGGTTCTAAAAGGAAATCTTTTTTAAAAAAAAATCAGATTTAATTATTTTAATGATTTGACTTAAAATGGATAATTAACGACTTTTGGACAATTCTGAGGAACTTTGGACCCTTTCGGATCTGATTGGACCTTTTATCTGATAAACCCAGACTCGGAGCTAGACTTCGCCCAAGAGCCTGGACTTCACCCGAGAAGACGAAGACCACTCCGAAACCCGTGTGAAGAACGGAGGAGAGACTGATCAACTTTCAGCAGAGTATTTAGAGGAAGACCACAAGGTAGAGAAAGTCTTAACTTCTCGTTTAAATAACGCTTAGTATGCCTATTAGGTTAATAAAAATGGAAAGGTACTAGAATTGCATATAGGATGCGAATAACTAGAATAATTGTCTTTCAATTACTAATAACCGGATGTGTCTAGTAAGCATGCTTAGGATACGAATCACTAGTATAGCTCGCTTTCAATACTTGGGAATTGATTTATTGGTAGAGAGACCGTGATGAGCCCTCGGATTAGTTGTGTTAGCTTCACATGCTTGTTTGCTAGTCATTAGGATAATCAAGAGTATAATGAAACTAGATTGAATACATGCTTGAATGCTTGAATGATCGAATACATGCTTGGATGATTGAAAGGTTGGATGGATGATCGAGTATGACTGATTGTGCCAAATGGTACAATCAGGTGATCGATGGGCCGATGGATCGTGATCGGTAAGTATGATGGTAAGTGTGATTGTGGGTATGAATCCCATATGGTATGCATTGATGAATCTGTGACTTTCTGAGTTTGATTAGTAGACCCTGCGGGGCATTGTTTGGTAGGTCCTGCGGGATATTGATTGGTACACCCTGCTGGGCATTGTTTAGTAGATCCTGCGGGATATTGATTGGTAGACCCTGGGGGCATTGTTTGGCAGATCCTGGGGATATTGATTGGTAGACCCTGCGGGGCATTGTTTGGTAGATCCTGCGGGATAACGGTTATGGACCCTGCGGGGCATCGGTTATTTAGCCTGCAGGCAACGGTTATGGACCCTGTGGGGCATTGGTTATCGAGCCTGCGGGCAACGGTTATGGACCCTGCGGGGCATTGGTTATCGAGCCTGCGGGCAACGGTTATGGACCCTGCGAGGCATTGGTTATTGATCCTGCGGGCAATGGTTACGGACCCTACGGGGCATTGATTATTGGACCCTGCGGGGCATTGGATATTGGACCCTGCGGGGCAATTGGACGGTTTACCCTGCGCGGATTGATTACTTGTTATTTCACCCGAGTGTATGCGTCCTGCGAGAGCATTACCTTGGTTCCCTATGACATATGGTCCTTTGGAGACGTTTCCAAGAATCCCAACGATAAGCGCCCTCATGGGTTGTTACCGGTAGCCCGACGTTATGCGTCTCCTCTGGACCGAGGGAAAATCCGACATGACACAACGATTATTGTGGATCGGAGGGTGGCGACCTCATGTCCCACGTTATTTATCAAACGCTTTATCCCTCGTTGATTATTTAAGAAATGCATTGATTCCTTTATTTCCCTATGACTGTTTTTGACTCCTTGAAATCGTTGAACACTCGGTTTACTCCCACATTTCAATGTATTCACATTTCTTAGTATTTGAGATTTGAACTAAAATGGAGAAACCCTAATTTTTAAACTAAAAGCATGCCTAGTTATGCATTTTCCCTACTGAGCGTAAGCTCGCCCCTATTTGTTCATGACTGTTTTACAGGATTGCGTGATGATTAGTGGACTCAAGGCTCGGGAGCTTCTAGGGTCCGGGTGCTTAGAGGCGTTGGTCGTATTTTGTGGTCATGAACTTTGTTAAAGGATTATTATTAATTTTTATGAACCTTTGTAGAGATTTTATTATAAGTTTTTATTTGAGATATTTGGTTGAATTAAAGTTAGATGATTTTATTGGTTTTATGCCCTTTTAGTATTACAATTGCTTCATCCTTAAGTCACGTCTCGAGTCCGGTCAAACCAGATTTGGGGCGTGACAATTTGGTATCAGAGCCTGGTTTCATTTTGAAATTGTTTTCAAAACCTCGGACCGCACATCAATTAGGTGGGTAGAGTTAGGTGGTCTAAGTCGTGGACTCAGTGACGCAATTTGAGGCGTAGAGTTGGGACGACACAAGTCTTGATTGCTTCAATGTTTGTTTTAGTTTGAATTTGTTATATTACGTGGTTACATTGCTTGAGTGGCATCCTTGCCCTATTGGCTGTAAGTTACAGTGATCGGTGAAGCCGAACGGTTGAGATCGGGATTGGATCAACGAGCAATGATCGAGCTGTTATAAATGGGTTGTTGAGTAAACCAATTGTTAAGTAAGATTGTTAAATTGAGTTTTTGTGGTTGTTGTGGCAATAATGTGAGTTTCTAAGCTAAGAGTGTACTACAACTGTTTTGATATGTTCCTCTTTTATGGGTGATTTGGTTAAGGTGTACCCACCTTCCGACTAGAAGTCGGTAAAGCGTGCTACGATTCTGAGTTAAGGTGTACCCACCTTCCGACTAGAAGTCGGTAAAGCGTGCTACGATTCTGAGTTAAGGTGTACCTACCTTCCGACTAGGAGTCGGTAAAATGTGTTATGATTCCGTGTTAAGGTGTGCCTGCCATCCGACTAGGAGTCGGTAAAACATGCTATTGTCAGTATTGAGGAGTGCCTACCATCCAACTAGAAGTCGGTAAAACGTGCTCAGATTTTGTAATAAGGTGTGCCTACCTTCCAACCGAGTGTCGGTAGAACGTGCAGTGATTCGGTAATAAGGTGTGCCTACCTTCCTACCGAGTGTCGGTAGAACGTGTAGTGATTCGGTGATAAGGGGTGCCTACCTTCCGATAGAGTGTCGGTAAAACGTGCTAATGCCAATGACAAGGTGTACCTACCTTCCGACAGAGTGTCGGTAAAACGAGCTATGAACCGTGGTAGGGTGCGCCTTCCCTCCGACCGAGTGTCGGTAAATAGTGCTATAGCCGTGAGGCCCGGCGCGTTAAGGGAGTCTTGTTAGGTGTGGATTGCTAATGAATTATTGCGTGATCTCTATTGCTTCACTTGTGTGTATGATTTGGATGTTATTTGAGAAAATGGTAGAAACCCGAGTGGTATTGGCAGCATCTCATTGTTAAGTGTATTTTTGCTGGTTGTGGGAACCTGATATGCTTAACGCCATATGAAATTGATTAGTAAATGTCCCGCTTAAGCGGATGGTTAGTGGGAAATACGAATAGGTCATGCCAAAATTTCTGTAGAACTGAAATGTTTGCACTATCACGGGTTGACTCAGGGGCGCCACTGTAGTCGAACGTGATGGTTGGATGTCAAGTGGCTACAACGAGATTCGGGGACGCCTGAATCGGGTTGTAACGACGCGAGATCGACATGAGTGTTACAAGAGAAAAGTACAGGGTTGGGATTATGGAAAGAGTTGGGACTCATGGGAAAGGAACTAAAGATATGAATTGTGGAACTAAGGTGTTATGATTTGAAACCCATGTGATGGGAAGATACCCGACCGAGGTAGACACCGGTCCGGTATGTTGAGTGTGCAATTGTTAAATGCTATACCTCCTGTGGGAGTTGACTACACTACTTGCTTAATTGCACTACTTGCTTGATTGCACTACTTGTGTGATTGAACTACTTGCTTGAGTGCATTGCTGCTTGACGTTGTGAGACGCACAAGATGCAGGATTCTTTGTCTATATAAATATTATATATGACTATACTACGTATGATTATACTACTTACTATCGATCCAAGAGGGATCCATATGAGACGCATGAGAACGTCATGTTTTGATGAATCGAACCGATTGTGTTCAACTGAGATATGAAATTATACGTCATAAATGCATCGAGTACACGAGATGTCACGTGTTTATATCCCGAGAGGTACCAGGAGCCGCCCGGCTGTGGGGCAGAGACAGACACCAGCTGATGGTCTGGCAGGGGCAGCGAGCGCCCAGGGTGCTGCTTCCACGGAGCACCAGAGTTTCGAGGATAGACCGGTGAGGTCACCACCTAGAGCTCCTCCAGTCGCAGAGCCGACTCAGGCAACCCCTATTGATGAGGTGGTTCGTGCAGTCCTAGCAGCGCTCAGCAGGAGACTGCAACACCGGCACAAGAGTCTGTGCCTACTACTGACGCAGTCACTACCGAGATGGCAGGCCAGATGGACAGTTACTCGGCCCAGACACTCAGTTCATAGGTTGGGTACACCTATCTTTTCCGGAGGTTCAGACCCCAAGTCAGTTGTAGTATGGTTGGAGAGGATTACCCTCAACCTTAATACTTTTAGAGTATTCTGATAGTCGCTTGAGAATATTTTTCACGACCTCCCAGCTGAGGGAGAAGAACGATACCGGTGGCAACATGTGCAGACCAGGGTTAGAGATGACTTTCAGCTCTTCAGTAGACTATTCTTGACGCAGGACGTTCCTCGATCAGTTCGAGACGATAGGCACCAGCAGTTCCTGGAACTGCGACAGAGAGGCATGACCGTCTATGAGTATGCAACGAGGTCCTTATCCTTGTCCCGCTTCGCACCCAAGATGGTGCAGACTAAAGAGAGTCGTTGCCGGCAATTCGAGAAAGGCCTCATTCCATCAATTGCAGATCGGGTTATTGCCCTAAGGATTGAGATGTACTCTACACTGGTAGATCAGACGTTAGCTATAGAGAGACATTTCGGAGAGACCGCCAGAGCGCGGAAGACCAGGCTGAGGCCGAGTGGCTTATTGAGGCCGTTAGAGAGTCGCGATCCTAAGAGGCAGAGAGACCTCAGGATTGTTTCAGCCACAGACCCAGTCCGGTGAGACACGACGGGTTGGAGTAGTAGCGTCTGTTGACCCTGCCCCGGTGGCACAATTTTCCCTCGAGCAAGCAGTTGGAACATCTGGGCCGAGACTGCCCGTTGAGTGATGGATCTACACACCGTTCCGCAGGTCGGCCTACGAGAGCCGATGAGAGAACGTGCTGTCACAACAACAAATTCTTCCACCCCCATCGAGAGGAAGACCTCCGATGCGACGGGGTCGAGTGTACGCGATTGACAGGCCCCGAGCTGAGGGACTTGATACCGATCTTGGGATCGCTTAAAGTACATATGTACTGTTTATCATTGGAGTTGTGTCTGCTGAGACTTTAGTATTACACGTGGTTGTATCGTTTTGTGGTTACTTCATGTAAGAGACGAAGGTATGGTAACAAACCTTCTCGTTCCTAAGAACTCGCCGTACTGAAAGTCCCCCTCCCTATTTCGAACGTGTTGACCAAACTTTAAGAACCGAGTTGGGGAGCATCAAACGTTCATTGAATACTATCAGCATCGAACACCCGAGCGGAGAAAGGCTACGGCCTTGACCAATAAACGGTCCGACCGGTCACCAGAGATGACCCAGTGACGATAAGATCAGAGTAGCGCAACAGAAGCGCAGTGGGCCCATAACCCACAAGCATCGAACCCTACTAAAAGTTTGACATCTTAAGAATCGAACCTTTGAAAACGACATGCGTGTCTTAACACCCTGGTCGATGGACAAATAGTTGGACGAGTGTGAGTTGCACGTGTAAGGATAGTGTAGAGAGTAGTCCCTAAGTCGTTCCAGAAGAGACGATCAAATTACTACCAATTCACGAAGTCAATATAGGAATTGACCCAAGACCAATGACGACGCCGACATCCTGGAACCATGCAGGTTCACGTCAGCAGAGCGATCGCACCGAACGTTAGTCAGAAGAGTCAGAAAGACGAAGGACCTGTCTGAGCGCGTCGTCGCGCAACAGCAAGAAGACGCATTACAAGAGTCACATCCTTCGCGCCACACTGAACAGATAGATAACACCGAGAGTTACAAGGACATCATACGACACTCTCATCGGAGTAGCGGAAAACGAGAACCGAGTACCAAGGTTCACCTTTGTCAGCAGGAGAAGAACGAACGTCAAACGTCCCGCGAGGACTAAGCATAACCATAAGGTTATGCCATAGAAGTGAGAGCACCTCACGATGAAATCCGGCAAGAGATAGCCGAGGGTGACTACCACAAGCTTCCAGGCCAGTAACAAGATGGCACCGAACGAAGCGTTGTGTGGTAGGTCGGGTTTTGTGCCATGCATGGGCACAGGGAAGGATAAGAGTTAACCGTTGTTGGTTTTGAGTTGTTCGTGAAACGATTGAAGGAACCACGCTAATTTCTGAACTGTTCAATTTATCGAGATCTCAGTTAGGTGTTGATGGGTTACCGTGAGTTACGTTTGTGAGGCTTGATTTGTGACTAACCCGTGTTAGGTTGCGAACCTTGTTAAGGTTTACCCAATGTGACATGCTGCTACGTTTGGACAAGTGTGTCATGATTGGCATGACAAGAGCTTTCGATTAAGTTATGTTTGAGGCATGACGCCTTTCGACTAGATGTCGGCACATTGTACCATTTACTTGATTAAGATACGTCTACCTTTCCACGAGTTATGAAAAAACGAGAGGTTGTTCCAAACCCTACAGTAGTGATGAGAACTTTTGTTGATGGTAGCATCTGTGTGTTACTTTCTTGCTGTGTGTGTGATTGGTCGAGACATGACCTTATTGGCGTTACAATGCGAACTATTCCTGTAATGATTACTACAGAGAGACCGAGAAGTACATCTGCAGATGGCTCCGTCCTTGCCCGACTTTCGGGGTATTTCGGTAAGACCCTCATACCGACGGAAAGTTCCGGTGCGGCATGTGTGAACCGAGGTCGTTCTATCCGGTGTGATACCGTTACCGTTGAGGATTCTGATGAGAGGTGTCTACATAGAGGTTGTTTGTGACGGTCCGCTGTCTACACTAACGTTGGAGTTCGTTATAGGTTGCCAAGATTGTTATCTGTTATTCCTCAGTGTCTGAGGCACAATCGACTTGTGGTGTGTACCCAATGATTCTTTGGGCTGATCTAATTTGTTTCACGTGAAATGGCGAACTGTTGAGTAATACCGTTTGTCAACGTCGAGTTTGATTTAGGGTATTACCCTTGCAGAATTGTTGTGGTTGGTCTTGACCCGATAGTGTTTGAGTTTCAATTAGTGATAAGATATTTATGAGAGTGAGCATAAGAGGGGCCTTAGCGGCTCGACTACGGCGGAGGCAAGTTGGCCCCGCAGATTATCGTACATTTTGAGGTCTTCAGGCAGAACCAGAGCCGTTGCCTAGCGACTTCCACATGTTCCCAAACTACGGACGTACACCGTGGGTCCCTCGCTTGAGAGTCTTAAACGAACGTTCCCTGAGATGACAAGAGGAGAACGTTCATTTTAAAATTCGGGGACGAAATTCTTTTAAGGGGGGTAGACTGTAAAACCCCACTTATTACTTAAGGGTAATATTTTGAAAATAAAAACGTTGGAGTAGGAAATTGCAAATGGGTATTTTGAAAAGAAGAAATCAAAAAAAAAGATGATAAATTAAGGTAAGATGGGTTTAGGGCCAGGCTGGGCCATTTCTGAAGCCAGCCCGCACCTGACGCAAGCCAAGCCCAAGAAGCGCGCGGCCCAGACCTTCCCACAAAACCCTAGCGATGACCCTTCAGCTCCCACACACGCGCATGAGTTTCGAGACGTCGTCTTCCTCGAGACAGTTCCTCTCTCTCGTGTTCTCGTGCCCTCGTGAACCAGGCCGACCCACGCCGCTGAGTTCTGCGACCTCCCTCCTCCACAACCTTCCTCCACCTCCAGACCTGTACCAGAAACCCTCACCCTCACCTTCCCTTTCTTCACCGTTCTCAAGCCGAGCTCGCACGACGTCGAACCGGCGCCGGAAACCAAATCCCTCAGGTTGGTCCTCTTTGGGTTTGAATCGAACCTTCTCTCGCCTGATTTCTTCTTCCCCGACCTCTTATCGACCAAATCCACACCTCTCCGAGCTCGATACGAGCAGTTTCTGATGGAACCACCGCCGGCGATGCCTCGAACCCTAGATCTGAGCAAAACACGGTCCCTGACGCCGTCCCCGACGCCTTAGTTCTCGTCCAGCCCCGGCTTGAACCCCACCGCCCTTCTCGAGCCTTGTCAACGCTCTTCGATGGGTTCTGGACTTCGTTTCCACCGGAGACGGTGGCCAGAGCACACGAATCTCGCCGGAGAGGTTTGCAGACCGTTGACGAGCTCGAGACTGGTAGTTGGGCCTGGGTTGTTGGGCTTGGACATCAGACACGGGCCTGGGATGTGCTTGGGCCGGACCGAGCTTCGGGCCAGGCCGAGAGTTGAATCCGGGTTCGAACCGGGTCTGGAGCCGGGTTTGGGTTCTGGACTCGGGTTCGGGTCTGGACTCGGGTTTGGGCTCGGATGCGGGTCAACCCGGCTCTAAAAGAATATCTATTTTAAAAAAATCAGATTTAATTATTTTAATGATTTGGCTTAAAATGGATAATTAACGACTTTTGGACAATTCTGAGGAACTTTGGACCCTTTCGGATCTGATTGGACCTTTTATCTGATAAACCCATACTCGGAGCTAGACTTCACCCGAGAGCCTGGACTTCACCCAAGAAGACGAAGACCACTCCGGAACCCGTGTGAAGAACGGAGGAGAGACTGATCAACTTTCAGCAGAGTATTTAGAGGAAGACCACAAGGTAGGGAAAGTCTTAACTTCTCGTTTAAATAACGCTTAGTATGCCTATTAGGTTAATAAAAATGGAAAGGTCCTAGAATAGCATATAGGATGCGTATAACTAAAATAAATGTTTTTCAATTACTAATAACCAGATGTGTCTAGTAAGCATGCTTAGGATGCGAATCACTAGTATAGCTCGCTTTCAATACTTGGGAATTGATTTACTGGCAGAGAGGCCGTGATAAGCTCTCGGATTAGTTGTGTTAGCTTCACATGCTTGTTTGCTAGTCATTAGGAAAATCAAGAGTCTAATGAAACTAGATTGAATACATGCTTGAATGATCGAATGCATGCTTGGATGATTGAATGGTTGGATGGATGATCGAGTATGACTGATTGTGCCAAATGGTACAATCAGGTGATCGATGGGCTGATGGATCGTGATCGGTAAGTATGATGGTAAGTGTGATTGTGGGTAAGAATCCTGTGTGGCATGCATTGATGAATCTGTGACTTTCTGAGTTTGATTAGTAGACCCTGCGGGGCATTGTTTGGTAGGTCCTGCGGGATATTGATTGGTAGACCCTGCGGGGCATTGTTTGGTAGATCCTGCGGGATATTGATTGGTAGACCCTGTGGGGGATTGTTTCGCAGATCCTGCGGGATATTGATTGGTAGACCCTGCGGGGCATTGTTTGGCAGATCATGCGGGATAACGGTTATGGACCCTACGGGGCATCAGTTATTGAGCCTGCGGGCAACGGTTATGGACCCTGCGGGGCATTGGTTATTGAGCCTGCGTGCAATGGTTACGGACCCTGCGGGGCATTGATTATTGGACCCTGCGGAGCATTGGATATTGGACTCTGCGGGGCAATTGGACGGTTTACCCTGCAGGGATTGATTACTTGTAATTTCACCCAAGTGTATGCGTCCTACGGGAGCATTACCTTGGTGCCCTATGACATATGGTCCTTTGGAGACATTTCAGAGAATCCCAACGATAAGCGCCCTCAGGGGTTGTTACAAGTAGCCCGACGTTATGCGTCACCTCTGGACCGAGGGAAAATCCGACATGACACAACGAGTATTGTGGATCGGAGGGTGGCGACCTCATGTCCCACGTTATTTATCGAACGCTTTATCCCTCTTTGATTATTTAAGAAATGCATTGATTCCTTTATTTCCCTATGATTGTTGTTGACTCCTTGAAATCGTTGAACACTTGGTTTACTCCCACATTTCAATGTATTCACATTTCTTAGTATTTGAGATTTGAACTAAAATGGAGAAACCCTAATTGTTAAACTAAAAGCATGCCTAGTTATGCATTTTTCCTACTGAGCGTAAGCTCACCCTTATTTGTTCATGACTGTTTTACAGGATTGCGTGATGATTAGTGGACTCGAGGCTCAGGAGCTTCTAGGGTCCGGGTGCTTAGAGGTGTTGGTCGTATTTTGTGGTCATGAACTTTGTTAAATGATTATTATTAATTTTTATGAACCTTTATAGAGATTTTATTATAAGTTGTTATTTGAAATATTTGGTTGAATTACGGTTAGATGATTTTATTGGTTTTATGCCCTTTTAGTATTACAATTGCTTCATCCTTAAGTCACGTCTCGAGTCAAGTCAAACCGGATTTGGGGCGTGCATTACGCGCCGCCCTCTGCTGCTGGCTTCTGCTAGTGGTAGTGCTCTTGAGCTCTACCTCACACTTTCTCGCCCGGCCGCTTAGCGCCCCACGCATTCTAGACGGCTCATCACCGATCAGCCCAGCTCAACCTCCTCTTTATGGTCGAGCACATCACCCTCCGAGCTGGTCAACACATTCTCCTCCGCCGCGAAATATCAAAGGATATGCACTCGGGATCACGGTGGGTTTCTTCGGGACGCTATTGGCAGTGTACGTTATGGCCAGGATCGGGCTCCATTACCTCTAGTTATTTCAAATTAATCTCGTTTGCTTGATGTTGTTCAACTTACTAATCATATTGAAAAAACTCTTAGACTTGTAAAGATCGTGTTTGTAATCTCGTTTGTTTGATCATTATTAAAAACTCATGACTTGTGAAGATCGTGTTTTGTATTCAATTTACTTATCTATAGAATTCTAATCAAAACAGGGTAAATGTTGATGGAACCTTATTGGGGATCGGGTTGGAGGCATAGGCGAATCTAAGAATATAACTTAGGGTATGCCATCGACTATTACCAAATGTTAAAGAAAAATAAATGCAAACTACTCTCACATGCATACTACATGCAATTTACGTGCAAATTACATGCATGACAGATCTTAAAATGACCATAACTTTTTCATACGAACTCCGGTTTAGGTCCGTAAGATATCAAATTGAAGGTAACTGAGAGCTCTACGATTTCATATACCATTTTGGGACAAGGGTATGCACTCTAGATGGGCTCATCGCTCTAGAATCAACATTTCTATTGCTTCACCGGAGCGTCATGTTACGCGCCACCCTCTGTTGCTGGCTTCTGCTAGTGGTAAGCACTACCTCACCCTTTTTAGCCCGGCCACTTAGCGCTCACGCATTCTAGAAGGCTCATCACCGATCGGCCAAGCTCAACCTCCTATTTATGGTCGAGCACATCACCCTCCGAGCTGGTAAGCACATTCTCCTCCGCCGCGAAATATCAAAGGATATGCACTCGGGATCGCGGCGGGTTTCCTCGGGGCGCTATTGGCGGTGTACGTTATGGCCAGGATCGGGCTCCATTACCTCTAGTTATTTCAAATTAATCTTGTTTGTTTGATGTTGTTCAACTTACTAATCATATTAAAAAAACTCTTAGACTTGTGAAGATCGTGTTTTGTATTCAATTTACTTATCTATAGAATTCTAATCAAAACAGGGTAAATGTTGATGGAACCTTATTGGGATCGGGTTGGAGGCATAGGCGAATCTAAGAATATAACTTAGGGTATACCATCGGCTATTACCAAATGTGATAGAAAAATAAATGCAAACTACTCTCACATGCAGACTACATGCAATTTACGGGCAAATTACATGCATGACAGATCTTAAAATGACCATAACTTTTTCATACGAACTGCGATTTACGTCCGTAAGATATCATATCGAAGGTAACTGAGAGCTCTACGACTTCATATACCCTTTTGGGACAAGGGTATGGCATCGTATGCCATGGCATACCCTAGACGGGCACTCTAGACGGGCTCATCGCTCAATAATCAACATTTCTATTGCTTCACCAGAGCGTCATGTTACGCGCCGCCCTCTGCTGCTGGCTTCTACTAGTGGTAGTGCTCTTGAGCACTACCTCACCCTTTCTCGCCCGGCCGCTTAGCGCCCCACGCATTCTAGACGGATCATCACCGATCGGCCCAGCTCAACATCCTCTTTATGGTCGAGCACATCACCCTCCGATCTGGTCAGCACATTCTCCTCCGCTGCGAAATATCAAAGGATATGCACTCGGGATCGCGACGGGTTTCTTCGGGACGCTACTGGCGGTGTACGTTATGGCCAGGATCGGGCTCCATTACCTCTAGTTATTTCAAATTAATCTCGTTTGTTTGATGTTGTTTAACTTACTAATCATATTAAAAAAACTCTTAGACTTGTGAAGATTGTGTTTGTAATCTCGTTTGTTTGATCATATTAAAAACTCCTGACTTGTGAAGATCCTGTTTTGTATTCAATTTACTTATATATAGAATCTAATCAAAACAGGGTAAATGTTGATGGAACCTTATTGGGGATCAGGTTGGAGGTATAGGCGAATCTAAGAATACAACTTAGGGTATGCCATCGACTATTACCAAATGTGATAGAAAAATAAATGCAAACTACTCTCACATGCAGACTACATGCAATTTACGTGCAAATTAAATGCATGACAGATCTTAAAATGACCATAACTTTTTCATACGAAATTCGATTTACGTCCGTAAGATATCAAATAGAAGGTAACTGAGAGCTCTACGACTTCATATACCATTTTGGGACAATGGTATGCCATCGTATGCCATGGCATACCCTAGACGGGCACTCTAGACGGGCTCATCGCTCAATAATCAACATTTCTATTGCTTCACCGGAGCGTCATGTTATGCGCCGCCCTCTGCTGCTGCCTTCTGCTAGTGGTAGTGCTCTTGAGCACTACCTCACCCTTTCTCGCCCGGCCGCTTAGCGCCCCACGCATTCTAGACGGCTAATCACCGATCGACCCAGCTCAACATCCTCTTTATGGTCGAGCACATCACCCTCCGAGCTGGTCAGCACATTCTCCTCCGCCGCGAAATATTAAAGGATATGCACTCGGGATCGCGGCAGGTTTCTTCGGGACGCTACTGGCGGTGTACGTTATGGCCATGATTTGGTTCCATTACCTCTAGTTATTTCAAATTAATCTCGTTTGTTTGATGTTGTTCAACTTACTAATCATATTAAAAAACTCTTAGACTTGTGAAGATCGTGTTTGTAATCTCGTTCGTTTGATCATATTACAAACTCCTGACTTGTGAAGATCGTGTTTTGTATTCAATTTACGTATTTATAGAATTCTAATCAAAACAGGGTAAATGTTGATGAAACCTTATTGGGGATCAAGTTGGAGGCATAGGCGAATCTAAGAATATAACTTAGGGTATGCCATCGACTATTACCAAATATGATCGAAAAATAAATGCAAACTACTCTCACATGCAGACTACATGCAATTTACGTGCAAATTACATGCATGACAGATCTTAAAATGACCATAACTTTTTCATACGAACTCTGATTTAGGTCCGTAACATATCAAATTGAAGGTAACTGAGAGCTCTACGATTTCATATACCATTTTAGGACAAGGGTATGCCATGACATACCGTAGACGGACACTCTACACAGACTCATCGCTCTAGAATCAACATTTCTATTGCTTCACCGGAGCGTCATGTTACGCGCCGCCCTCTGCTGCTGGCTTCTGCTAGTGGTAGTGCTCTTGAGCTCTACCTGACCCTTTCTCGCCCGGACGCTTAGAGCCCCACACATTGTAGACGGCTCATCACCGATTGGCCAAGCTCAACCTCCTCTTTATGGTCGAGCACATCACCCTCCGATCTGGTCAGCACATTCTCCTCCGCTGCGAAATATCAAAGGATATGCACTCGGGATCGCGACGGGTTTCTTCGGGACGCTACTGGCGGTGTACGTTATGGCCAGGATCGGGCTCCATTACCTCTAGTTATTTCAAATTAATCTCGTTTGTTTGATGTTGTTTAACTTACTAATCATATTAAAAAAACTCTTAGACTTGTGAAGATTGTGTTTGTAATCTCGTTTGTTTGATCATATTAAAAACTCCTGACTTGTGAAGATCCTGTTTTGTATTCAATTTACTTATCTATAGAATTCTAATCAAAACAGGGTATATGTTGATGGAACCTTATTGGGATCGGGTTGGAGGCATATGCGAATCTAAAAATATAACTTAGGGTATGCCATCGGCTATTACCAAATGTGATAGAAAAATATATGCAAACTACTCTCACATGCAGACTACATGCAATTTACATGCATGACAGATCTTAAAATGAGTATAACTTTTTCATACGAACTCCGATTTAGGTCCGTAACATATCAAATCGAAGGTAACTAAGAGCTCTACGATTTCATATACCCTTATGGGACAAGGGTATGCCATTGTATGCCCTAGACGGACACTCTAGACGGGCTCATCGCTCTAGAATCAACATTTCTATTGCATCACCGGAGCGTCATGTTACGCGCCGCCCTCTGATGCTGGCTTCTGCTAGTGGTAGTGCTCTTGAGCACTACCTCACCTTTTCTCGCCCGGCCGCTTAGCGCCACACGCATTCTAGATGGCTCATCACCGATCGACCCAGCTCAACAACTTCTTTATGGTCGAGCACATCCCCCTCCGAGCTGGTCAGCACATTCTCCTCCGCCGCGAAATATCGAAGGATATGCACTCGGGATCGCGACGGGTTTCTTCTGGACGCTACTGCCGGTGTACGTTATGGCCAGGATCGGGCTCCATTACCTCTAGTTATTTCAAATTAATCTCGTTTGTTTGATGTTGTTCAACTTACTAATCATATTAAAAAAAAACTCTTAGACTTATGAAGATCGTGTTTGTGATCTCGTTTGTTTGATCATATTAAAAATTGCTGACTAGTGAAGATTGTGTTTTGTATTCAATTTACTAATCTATAGAATTCTAATCAAAACAGGGTAAATGTTGATGGAACCTTATTGGGGATTGGGTTTGAGGCATAGGCGAATCTAAGAATATAACTTAGGGTATGCCATCGACTATTACCAAATGTGATAGAAAAATAAATGAAAACTACTCTCACATGCAGACTACATGCAATTTACGTGCAAATTACATGCATGACAGATTTTAAAATGACCATAACTTTTTCATACGAACTCCGATTTAGGTCTGTAAGATATCATATCGAAGGTAACTGAGAGCTCTACGATTTCATATACCCCTTTGGGACAAGGGTATGCCATGGCATACCCTAGACGGGCACTTTAGACGGGCTCATCGCTCTAGAATCAACATTTCTATTGCTTCACCGGAGCGTCATGTTACGCGCCACCCTCTGCTGCTGGATTCTGCTAGTGGTAGTGCTCTTGAGCACTACCTCACCCTTTCTCGCCCGCCCGCTTAGCGCCCCACGCATTCTAGACGACTCATCACCGATCGGCCCAGCTCAACATCCTCTTTATGGTCGAGCACATCACCCTCCGAGCTGGTCAGCACATTCTCCTCCGCCGCGAAATATCAAAGGATATGCACTCGGGATCGCGGCGTGTTTATTCGGGACGCTACTAGCGGTGTACGTTATGGCCAGGATCGGGCTCCATTACCTCTAGTTATTTCAAATTAATCTCGTTTGTTTGATGTTGTTCAACTTACTAATCATATTAAAAAACTCTTAGACTTGTGAAGATCGTGTTTGTAATCTCGTTTGTTTGATCATATTACAAACTCCTGACTTGTGAAGATCGTGTTTTGTATTCAATTTAATTATCTGTAGAATTCTAATCAAAACAGGGTAAATGTTGATGAAACCTTATTGGGGATCGGGTTGGAGGCATAGGCGAATCTAAGAGTATAACTTAGGGTATGTCATCGACTATTACCAAATGTGATAGAAAAATAAATGCAAAATACTCTCACATACTGACTACATGCAATTTACGTGTAAATTACATGCATGACAGATCTTAAAATGACCATAACTTTTCCATACGAACTCCGATTTAGGTCCGTAAGATATCAAATCGAAGGTAACTGAGAGCTCTACGATTTCATATACCCTTTTGGGACAAAGGCATGCCATGGCATACCCTATACCCCTCTAAATCCGCTTCTGCTTTTTGGTGCTCTAGGTTAAATTCTAATTCCAGATTAAGATTTCAAAAGAAACAAACATAAAGTTACTTTTTGTTTTATTTTATTTACGTGGCACTTAAATGGTACCGTGAGAGGAGGTCATCATAAAGGTCCTCACCATAACACCATGCCACCCAAACCAGATAATGGAGACTCAAGGTCAGAAGCGACTTGTCGCTCAAGTTGTGGACTTGGAGAGGAGTGAGAAAGAATAAGAGTTGGAGCGTTAGGTAAGGTATAATCGTTGTAATATTGGTAGCGTTGGCCTTTATTTTATTGTAAAATTACTGTAATGGCCTTATCGGCATATTCCATTACTATGCGCACACTTGCCCTTTCTACCCACCTTCCAGTCATCTACTCTTTGTTTCTGATTTTGCATTTGCCCCCTCATAAATCCCTAATTCACTGATCCTCCCCATTTGAGCTTAATATCTCAATTCTCAATACCGTATGTGCTCAGCATGAAGAGTAAAATGCAAAGAACCAAACATAAAATTTACAAATATTTATATGTATTATTGCCCTGGAAAAAAATACATCTGATTTTAGAGATTGAAAAAAAAAACTATCAGGAATATTATTCATGCTAATTCTCGGATACGACAATAGCAAAAAATCAGGTTGATTGTCTCTACTACCGATTCTGTGGGCATGCCAAAATGTCCCCGAAAGAACAATTTTCTATGGGCCTTTCTCTTGAGTTCTAACGTACGGATTTTGGGCATTTGTGCAAATAACCAAAAAGACAAGGGTCAATAATTTGACAACACCAACGATAGATCTCAGGACTCACCCAATCAGAATGGATATTCAACCAATTTTCAATGGTATTTCCGTAATAAACAGCCCAAAACAGGTCTGTTTAGAGAACCCACGTGGAAATCTTGGTTGGTAGTATCGCCGAGATCCTTCCCCCTATAAAAACGGTCTTTTTGAAGCGAAAAAACCCTTCACTCACACAGCACCACCAAACGCACTGCGAACCAAAACACAGAGAAGGGACACGCCATGGACTCCGATTTCGGCATTCCCAGAGAACTCTCCGACCTCCAGAAACTCCGATCTGCTTACCAGCCGGAGGTTCCTCCTTGCCTGCAGGTGCACTATCTCGCTTACGCTTTTCGATTCTTACTTCTCTCTGTTTAGTTGATCTCTCGAGCCCTTCGCATCGTGTTCTTAGTCCAAATAGTGCTGTTGCAGATTCATTTTCTGCGAATCATGTTGAGTGAGTTGCTTGTTTGATTACATATGCTGAATGATGTGCTCTCGTTGTTGTCAGATCTGTTTATGGTTCCATGGTGTAGTTCTATTGTTAGATCTCGCGTCTCTGTTTCTGGTCGGGTTACGCTTTGCGAATCATGTTGAATACGTGAACAAGTTCTTGTAGTATTTTCAGGATCGGCTGTAGATTCTGCATTTTGTCTGTGTTTGGATTTATGCTTTAGATAGCAGATTGGAATTTCTGATCAGTTTTAAGCTTATGCTATGGAAGTAGATGCATTGATGCATGTTAGTGGTTTTGGTGTTGTATATTTTAGGAACCAGAAGAGGAGAGATTTTGAAATTGTAATAGAATTAGTTAGCTAGCAATGTTGCATGAGATATCACAAGCTGTTTTGTGATTCGATTTTTCATGTTTTCAGCACTTGTTAGTGCAACCCCTTGGATTTGTATGTACAATTTGTTTATTTTTTAAAATGACTACTAGTTTGTTGAGTGCTTACTGAAGTTGTATTTGGTGCATTTCCCTTATGCAGGGAACTACTGTGAGGGTGGAATTTGGGGATACCACTACAAGTTTGGACCCTGCTGATGCCCATGCTGTAAGTCGAGCATTCCCGAACACTTATGGTCAGCCTTTGGCTCACTTTCTCAGGGCCACTGCAAAAGTTGCTGATGCTCAGATTATAACAGAGCATCCTGCCATGAGGTGTGCACTTGATTGTTGTTTTATAGATTTCTACCATGCGTTATTATTTGTAATATTATCGAATTCTGACGAACTAGCTGCAATAGTGAAGCAGCTTTGCCTGCCGCATTTATCAAATGTGTTCTTCAGCTCCCCTATGTTTTATTTGATTAATGTACCGTCTTTTGATAGGGTGGGTCTGGTCTTCTGTGGAAGACAATCTCCTGGAGGTCATAACGTTGTATGGGGTCTGCACACTGCTCTCAAAATCCACAACCCAAAGAGCACTTTATTGGGATTTCTAGGTAACTACATGGTTCCGAAAAGAGTAAACTAGCTGTGATAATTTAATTGTTGTTTGATCTTGGTCTATGGATTTTCTCACCATATGTTTCGAATGTGATGTTTAACCACTATTATCATTGACTGATGATGTACGTCATTATTTATCTCAAAGGATCAATAATGGTCTGTTGGCTGGAGATTTGTTTCGGTTTTATGATTGTAGCATTTGAAAAAGTTAATTGGAGACAATGGCCAAGAAGGCGTTCCATTGTGTATGAACCTATATTTACCATTTTTGAAGAATGTTACAAATAGGAGCATGAGATGAGGTCACATTGTTACTTTAGTACTTAAACCAATTATGTACCAGTTGAGGTCATATGTTTGGGTCGGGGAAGCAGCTTTTTTTTGCAAAAGTAGGAGAAGACTGCGTAAATGGCCCTCCCCAAACTCCACAATAGTGAGAGCCTTTCTGTTTAATCGTCATCAGGGAGAGCCTCCATTTGTTGAATGAATTAGGCCTACCCTATTGAGTAGGATGGTGTGTATCTCATTTCTCTAAGACAATGTTTAAGTTGGTGTCAATATTTGTGAACAGGTGGTTCTGAAGGTTTATTTGCACAGAAAACACTTGAGATCACTGATGAGATTCTTGAAACCTACAAAAACCAAGGTAGGTGGTAGTGCCATTCAAGTGTTTTGATATCTTCAAGCTTGATTTTCACCTGATAGTATATAAGCCTATTTTTTGTGCTAAAAAAGGTGGCTATGATTTGCTGGGACGGACAAAGGATCAAATCAGGACAACTGAGCAAGTTAATGCTGCAATGAAGGCTTGCAATGATTTGAAATTAGATGGCCTTGTCATAATTGGAGGTACTTAAACCTTGAGCTTTTGTTAAAAAAGGCATAGCAATAACCCATTACAAGAGTGAGTGATTGTTTTCTCTTTCTTTGAAGGGGTGACATCAAACACAGATGCTGCTCAGCTTGCAGAAACTTTTGCTGTTGCAAAATGTCCAACAAAGGTACTTTGCATACAACTGTTGAACTATCCGCTTAATGATCATAATATATGATCACTAATTGTATGATACTTTCTACTGTTTTTCCTAGTCATTGTTATTTTGTTTCTGTTTTCCATTTCATTGTATTCCTTGCATATGTTTTTAACTTTTATTGCTTATATTTTATTACATTAATCAAAATTTTCTAACTGGATCTTTCAACTGCATAGGTGGTTGGTGTCCCAGTCACTTTGAATGGTGATTTGAAGAACCAATTTGTGGAAACAAATGTTGGTTTTGATACAATATGCAAGGTATAACTACTACTGTTATTTTCTTCTAGTGTTGGGTATTGGATGTCATAGGGGATATGGTCCAATTGGCAATAGATTGGCTAAAATCTAAAAGAGCACATATAATTATCTCTTTAAATAAATTGGTTTAATAAAACATTGTTTCCCTTTGTTTTCATCTGTGGTACAGTTAGTAACTAAGTGTGGACAATTAGGCAGAGGTTATGGTTCATTTTCACCCCCTCTTCAACACATAATTTGTAATAACCCACATAGTGTGGTAAAATTAGACAGATAAATAGGCTGATTTTCTGTCTTTGCTTGGACCCATGAAATCGAAAGGGTATTTTTTAATGCTAGCTTGCAGTTCAGTTATGTCATGGATAATATAACTATGTTTTATTCATCTTGTCAGGTTAATTCGCAGCTCATCAGCAATATGTGCACTGATGCTCTCTCAGCAGAGAAGGTAATTCCTTCAATTGACTAAACACTATTTTCTTTTGCTTTGAGTACTTTTTATGACTCACTTTTAACTATCCAGTCTGCTAAATTTGGTGGTTCCACTTTTACTCTCCTTTTTATTATTTATCAGGGAAAATATCAGTTTAGTACCCCTAACTATACACTTTTAACACATAAGGTACCTTAACTAAAAAAATGGCTAAAAAGGTACCTTAACTATCAGAAAATAACACTTTAGTTTACAACGTTAACTTTCCATCCAAAATCAGTTTTATTTATTTAACAAAAATTAGTTTTATTATTAAAAAATATGATTTGTTATTAAAAAAATCACTTTTTATTATTAAAAATCAATTTTATTTTTAGAAATCCAGTTTCATTATTAAAAAATCAATTTTATTTTAAAATTTCAGTTTATTTTATTAAATCAAATTATTTTTAAAATCATTTCAGTTTTAAAAATTATTATTATTTAATAATAAAAACTGAAACTTAAAAATAAAAATGATTTTTTAATAATGAAACTGAATTTCTAAAAATAAAATTAATTTTTTTAGTTAAAACTGATTTTTAGCAATAAAAACTGATTTTTAATAACAAATCAGATTTTTTAATAATAAAACCGATTTTTATCAAATAAAAAAAAATTATTTTATCTAGTTTCATTATTAAAAAAATCATAATTATTTCTAAAACTGAAATGATATTAAAAATAATTTGATTTAATAAAATAAACTGAAATTTTGAAATAAAAATGATTTTTTAATAATGAAACTGGATTTTTAAAAATAAAATTGATTTTTTAGTTAAAAATTGATTTTTAATAATATAAACTGATTTTTTAATAACAAATCAGATTTTTTAATAATAAAAAATAGTTTTTATTAAATAAATAAAACTGATTTTTAAATAATAAAACTGATTTTGGATGGAAAGTTAACGCCGTGAACTAAAGTGTTATTTTTTTATAGTTAAGGTACCTTTTTAGCTATTTTTTTAGTTAAGGTACCTTATGTGTTAAAAGTGTATAGTTAAGGGTACTAAACTGATATTTTCCCTATTTATTATTGTAAGTTATGTTTAAGTTCCAGTAGTATCCCCAGATTAGTAAGTTATAACACTTTCGAGTTTTCCACCTCAAGGGAGCATGAGGAAAGGTCACCAGTAATAAAATTATTAATTATAATGTTTTTAAAGGTAAATTTGCCTCAAGGGAGCATTAAGGAGTTCAAATGATTGTGGAAAAAGGGACTCATATTATAAGTATGATGTTTTTGCTTCCAATCACAGCGTTTATAGTGTTTCCCTTCATAAAAAAGGAGCATTTAGGAGTTCAAATGATTGTGGAAAAAGGGACTCATATCAGAACAAAAGGGTAGTTTTCTATTGAGCAACTACATGAACACTCTCAAAAGAGTAAATCAGCATTGTTGTTTTCCGTTGGGATTTTTTTTATCTGATTCACATGTCTTTGCTTTTCCAGTATTACTACTTTATCCGACTCATGGGTCGAAAGGCATCACATGTGGCTTTGGAATGCACTCTTCAGTCTCATCCAAATATGGTTAGCATCCTGTTTTTATCATTTAAAGTTGACATCATTATATATTTAATGCATTTACATGCATTCTAGAACCAATTAAGCTCTCTCCTGAAACCAGTTATTATTACTTATCAGGTAATTCTTGGAGAGGAGGTTGCTGCATCAAAGCTGACTCTTTTTGATTTGGCAGCACAAATCTGTGATGCTGTTCAAGCCAGGGCTGAACAAGGTTTGGGATAGTTTAAACTTGCTTTTCATACTCACCCCACCCCATTCAAACCCTCTTCCACTCCATTTATCTGGCATATCTATTTTTGTTGTTAGCTGACCTAATCTATTGCTTACAGACAAGAACCATGGTGTCATCCTACTGCCAGAAGGGCTTATAGAAAGCATTCCTGAAGTGTATGCACTCTTGAAGGTAAGACAATGGTCGGCATATTAACTCCTGCTGTATCCTCACTGTAACGCATGTAAAAACATTGGTCTTATCACAGTTCCATGTTACACAAGTTAATCTTCAATATGATTTCATTTATAACATTGCCAATTTATAT
The DNA here is from genome assembly GCA_963921825.1 of Erodium maritimum. Taxonomy (NCBI): domain Eukaryota; kingdom Viridiplantae; phylum Streptophyta; class Magnoliopsida; order Geraniales; family Geraniaceae; genus Erodium; species Erodium maritimum. The sequence goes on along the minus strand of OY997592.1, from coordinate 65,518,691 downwards.
TTCAGGAAATCCATGGATTGCTTAGGAAAGGTGTTTCTTCTGATAAAATTTCTTCTCAACTTTCCCCGTGGGCATCTGCATTATTCGAGTTTATGCCACCTTTTATCAAGAAACAGGTTCTTATTTTTGATATATTTATTACATGGCACGAGATATCTGGTACTTGAGTTTATTCAACCGAGTGTTATAAACCTTCTGAGATTTGAGATTTTTTATGTTGCAGCTGCTACTTTTCCCTGAATCAGATGACTCTGCACAACTATCCCAGGTAATATGGTTAATATATAGTTAATATGACTTAAATTTAGCATTACAGTCCGAATCCTTTAGATACATGAATCTCTTTTTTCTCTCCATCAGATTGAGACTGAGAAACTTCTAGCTCATCTTGTCGAGATTGAAATGAACAAGCGCCTGGTATGTTATAATGTTCTCATTGCCTATCTGTCTATATATATATATATATTTCTTTGGGTTTTTTAATTACAGATTATGTCATGGTTGGTCTTTTCAACAGAAAGAAGGCACTTACAAAGGAAAGAAATTTAATGCTATATGCCATTTCTTTGGCTATCAAGCTCGAGGATCTCTACCATCAAAGTTTGACTGTGACTATGCCTTTGTACGTAAATCACCAAGGATTCTTAAGCATCCTGTAAATCTACATTGAAAACATTTTTTGAACTACTTAATGATTCAATATAATGTTTACAGGTTCTTGGACACATCTGTTACCATGTTCTAGCTGCTAGATTGAATGGCTACATGGCAACTATTACTAACCTGAAGAATCCCGTGAACAAGTGGCGTTGTGCTGCTGCTCCACTTACAGTATGGTTTTCTCATCCTAAGAAAGTTATTTTCCTTAAATATTCCTTTGACTATTTTTGATTAATTAATGCTGACTTTTCTGTTTTTGGTAAAAACCATTCAGGCAATGATGACTGTTAAGCGTTGGTCCCAAAATCCAGGGGCTTCTTCCATTGGAAAACCCGCCATTCATCCAGCTACAGTGGATTTGAAAGGCAAGGCATATGAGTAAGTCCATTTCAAAGCACATCTTGTATATGTTCGATTTCCCTGTGCACTCATTTCTTCATTTTAGTGGATTTATGTGCTAGTACTTGTAATGAGTTTTGTTATAAAAATTTGTGGTTGACCTTTTGCTGCAGGCTGCTGAATCAAAATGCAAGACGGTTTTTGACTGATGATCTTTACAGAAATCCAGGACCACTTCAGTATGATGGTCCTGGTGCTGATTCCAAGCCCGTTACACTATGTGTTGAAGACCAGGATTATATGGGCCGCATCAAGAAACTTCAGCAATATCTTGACCAGGTTTGCCCCCTTTTATTCTTTACAATTATCATACTTGCTAGAAATCTTACAATTTGTCAAAAAGGTAGACTTGCATTGAACATAATTTTGTTCATTTGAAAGGGATAATTGCAAAAGCTGACAATGTGATTTGCACATTTTGCAAGTTTGTACCGTGAATAATGTTTTTTTTTTGCATCGCCAATTTTGTTCAAAAGAAAATAGTAAATTTGATTACATGACAAGCACATGACTTCCTCGATTATTTTAAAATACCATTTTCCCTTGGATGAAAAAATTACAAAAAAAATTCACTTATCTTCTAAAAATATATGAAAACTTTTTTTGAATTAAAAAATAATTTTCTTTCTTAACTTTCCAAGTATTAAATTGTGTTACTTTAATGGCCATTTTTGACCTTTTATTTCACATATAATGTTATTGATGGTGCAAAACAAAACAAAAAAATTGTTCACCGTACCTACTTACTACAGTTTTTGGAAGACGGTATCAACTTACAAAAAATTCAAATCACACAGTCAATTTTTGCAATTATTACCCTACTGCAAAAAGTTCAAATCAACGCTTTCTACAATTTTTGTTGTATCATTTATGTGACATGGTTTCTGGCATTCCAGGTCCGCACCATTGTGAAGCCAGGATGCTCACCGGATGTTCTGAAAGCTGCATTGAGCATTATGTCATCAGTCACTGATGTGCTCTCGGTGATGTCTGTGCCTTCTTCCAATGGCGTAACATCCCTCTGAGACTCTACTACCGTGATTCTTCGTCTTCCGTTGGAATGTTCTAGCAACGTGTTTGCTCTCTTATTTTAAGGCGAGAACTGTAGATGATGATAATAAGCTGAGTTCTTTTACACCCTTCTGTTGTTACTCCTGAGAAAACAGTATTAGTATACCAAGGCCTGGGAGGGTAACATTTTGCTTTATTCATGTGGTTGGTTTATGGCCTTTAAGCCTCGAGTATTTATGTTTGAGCTATTATTAACTGAAAGTCACTTGACTCGAATTTTGCAAAAATGCTCTGGCTTCCAAAACCATAATAGTTTTCTTTGTTAGATGATCCAAACGTAGTAAATAAATAAAATCTCTTGGGTGAGTATTCGGTATTCCAGTATTAGTGATTTATGTAATCAAATTAAAAATCAATTACTGAAATGTGTGAAGCTAATTGAAATTCACACAAGAATTTGATAGTTTCATGACGAAATATAGTATAATATTTATGTTTAATCACATGGCTTTCACATGTGAAAAATAAATTTAATTGAGTGATTATTAAAATAGTTTTAAGTTGTTTTAAAAAGTTTAAAATTTAATCAGATGAGATATTTTAAATAACATTTTTAGAAAGATTATATATAATAACATGTACAAATAATAATTTTAAAATAATTAAACTATGTAGTTTTTTCAATTCAAATTCGATTATAATTTTGATTGTATTATGTACGGTTCATCCTTTATGCATGTTTTCAAATATTCTCGTCACATATGATATTAACTGGTTGGGGTCACACCAGGAATATAATCTGTTGGACTCTTTAGGATTCTCATGGTCTAGAGGATGATTTTGAGGTACTTACCAATGATATGTAAAGATGTTTTCAATTTTATTCAAACATGAAAATATATCAAATGATCATCAAATTCTTCAGATTCATACATATTTCATCATATACCATTTTCAAATGTGGATAATATCAATCAATTAATTAAGGTATCTAAAAGTAAATAAGGATAAATGGCAGATATGCTAATACTAAATTAGTTCATCCTCTTAGTCATTGCAATCACTCTAAGATTTTGACAGAAGAAAACAATATTCTAATGTAAAAGCATACACGACCACAACTTTTTGTATTTGCAAAATAGGACATAGCCAGGGGCTTTTATGGAAACTCTCAGGCCATCGTACATGAAAGTTGAAACTTTTTGAAATTCAAAAATGTGTCCGTTGCCACAACATGATATAAGTTCCACCCCCGACTGCTTCCTCTGTTCCCAATTCATCTGTAGCACAGAAAGGAAAAAAAGAAACAGAGAGAGATAGCGATGGAGAAAATACCGACGACAATATCTGCAATGGATGCGTTCGAGAAGCTAGAGAAGGTCGGAGAAGGCACGTATGGGAAGGTTTACAGAGCCAGAGAGAAGGCCACCGGGAAGATTGTCGCCCTAAAAAAGACGCGCCTCCACGAGGACGAAGAAGGTGTCCCTCCCACCACTCTCCGCGAGATCTCCATCTTGCGTATGCTCTCCAGGGACCCTCATGTCGTCAGGTACTTCATTCCCCCCCTTTCCTGCTAGGGTTTGCATCACCACACCAGATCCGTGATGTTCAATTTTATGGATTTCTCAGCTTAACTTTTTAACCTTCAATGGAAGTTTTTGTGCCTGGTTTTCAATTTCTCTAGTGATTTGGGGATTTTGATCTGTAATTACAATTTCAAACATATGATATTTGCTAAGTAACTGAGACTGTAGTGTCATACTATTATATGTTGATTGAAGGTTTCAACTGATAGTGATTCTCCTGAGCTTCTTTATACTTGCCTTCATATCAAGTGAAATATATACTTACGGATCAACCATGTCGATTTGGTGTTTTTCAGAACATTTGTTTGTATGGAACTAACCATGTCGCTGAGTCGAACAGAGTCCAATGAGAATTCCCTACGTTAAACCAAAATCTTACTGTGATAATTTGGGTAAACAGGTTGCTTGATGTCAAGCAAGGTCAGAACAAAGCAGGCAATACAGTCCTCTATCTTGTATTTGAGTACATGGACACAGACCTTAAGAAATATATCAGGCCCTTCCGTCAAACTAGTGAGAGCATTCCTGTGAACATTGTCAAGGTACTGATAGAAAAAAATCAGCTTTGATCTCAAAACTCATATTTTTTCAGATAAAGGAGCAAAACTTAATAGTTGCAGTTTTTTGTTGATTGTGGATGCAGAGCTTGATGTATCAACTTTGCAAGGGGGTCGCTTTCTGCCATGGTCATGGAGTGCTGCACAGGTAAACTCCACCCTAATCTATTTTAACTTCATATAATTTATTTGTTGATTCTGGATGCATAAATCTACATTCTTGACTGTCTGAATTTAGGGATCTTAAGCCTCACAATCTCTTGATGGATCGTAAGACAATGATGCTTAAGATAGCAGATCTTGGGCTTGCTCGAGCATTCACCGTTCCACTTAAGAAATACACCCATGAGGTACCATCCTCTGCTTCTTCTTCTTTCCCCGCCACCCTTTTATACATGATTTGGTATTAAAAAAATTCATAGCATCATTGGTTATCTTAAATAATAGTTAATGTGGCCGTTTTCCAGATATTAACCTTGTGGTATCGAGCTCCCGAAGTCCTACTGGGCGCCACACATTACTCAACTGCTGTGGACATGTGGTCTGTCGCCTGTATTTTTGGTATGGACATACTGAGTCTTTAATACAATGCACCCGTTTTGTTAGTTTTGGATTTCCTTAATGTGGGTTAATTTTGTGCATCTAATTGCAGCTGAACTGGTGACAAAGCATCCACTCTTCCCTGGAGACTCTGAGCTGCAACAGCTCCTCCATATATTCAGGTGCGCAGTGTACAATTGCATCATCAGCAGATTAGTCGTGTAAGGATATCTTAAATATGATCAGTATCATTAAGATTTGTTGCTGTGTGTGGTATGATGAGTTCAGGTTATTGGGTACTCCAAATGAAGAGATATGGCCAGGAGTAAGCAAACTGAAGGATTGGCATGAGTACCCTCAATGGAGCCCTCAAAAGCTGTCCACAGTTGTTCCAGGTTTAGATGCAAATGGGCTGGATTTGCTTGCCGTAAGTTTGACTGTTGTTGATTTCTGACAAAATTGTTAATCGTTTTTTTTCTTTCATATCGCTAACTGACTGACAACGGTGATTATGTTCTTGCAGCAAATGTTGCAGTATGAACCTTCTAAGCGGATATCAGCAAAGAAAGCAATGGAACACCCCTACTTTGATGATCTCGACAAGAGATATCTATGATGAAGTTGACTTAAGCTTGGCTATCCCGTTCTTAACAGCCAAACAACTTCGATTGTTTTTGTCTAACTATTTTGTTGCTCCCCTCAAGCATGTAACTCTTGACTGTTAATGTTATTTCTGTTGTTTTAGTTTAGTACGGTTTCTCTCCTTCAAATGTAGCTTGTCATCTGTATTCCTCAATTTTCGTTTGGGTGAATTACTACTACTAATACATTTATTTCGAGTTCAAGAACAAATTTCTGGTACTGACTTTGAATAATGCAATTTAAAGATGCAAAAAAAAAAATCATACTGCAAAACTGAACAGGGTACCACATCACTGTAAAAAGGAATATTTATTATTTGATCCATATCCTGACATAAGAAGTCCCCAATGGGAGCGAAGTCCCCAATGAGAGCAAATATGCAATGGCAATCCATAAAAACACCAACATCACAAGACGACTAAAAGGGATTAATGAATAACTTAGGAGAATTAATATGACTGCCATGGATGAAGGGGCCAAGAAGACTGAACAAACCAATATCCCCTCTAGATGGAAGGAGAATTAATATGACTGCCATGGATGAAGGGGCCAAGAAGACTGAACAAACCAATATCGTCTCTAGATGGAAGAAGATTCTCTTTGAAAATGAGTTTTGTTCCATCTGCTAGAGCTTGAGAATTCCCAAGGACCGTATATTCAGTACCAATACGTTGTTGTATATGTATCACCATCAGGTTGATCCATTTCACATTTAGCCCACCACCTGCACGGACGCAATTTCATACAGCCAAAAATGTAAGATGTCTCTGGAAAGAAGGTTAAAATTGAAGAATGCCATATTAAATGAAACTGAGAGAGTTTAAATATTTTGCAAAGCTTATGAACCTAGGCGACTTGAAATCTTTGGAATATGGAAACAAAATAATCCAGAAGAAAGAAGGCATCTAGAAATCGATTAGACTTTATAATCGATTTTATAAAGTTTGTTTCTATCATATATCTTTTAACTATTTCCTATAGGGAAAAAGTAAATCAGGTATGCAAATCCAGGTCCATCATCATTGCTTTGAAATTTTGCCACTGTATTATTTCCCAACAACACCTGCATTCAAATGTGAATCCACACATGAAACAAGAGTTGGGCTCTTCCAGCCACAACCTGCAAAAAGTAACTCATCAGATCCAAAGAGTATTGTGAGAAGAGAAAAAAAGAAGAAGCAAAATGTACAAGAAATAAATCTATAACCATTTGTACTGTATGTACAGTACAGAACAGAACATGTCGGCACAGGCGTAGATCATCGTCCCTGGATATAAACAGAGGGACAAAATCAAAAGGGTTGAAAAGGGACGAATAAGTTGAAAGCTAGTGAAAAATTACACAGCTTGATTGAGAAACTACAAGAACTGACGATGGAAGAAACACTGTGATTAATTAAAATCAAGAAAAGAACAGAAGGCCTTCACCACATTAACACATAAGTTCTACAAATTTGACAAGTCAAATTATCAGAGATTTGCACAATTATAATACGAAACTATTCCACATTAAACACCGTCAGAAAGAAACAAACCAGTAATAGAAACAATTGCAATCGTTTCCTAATTTTCATGATTCATTATAGATAAGCAAATATGCTAGGCATTCAGCTTAAGAGTCAACAGAGAATAAGCTAGTTAAGTCAACCCAAGCTGGGAATAATAGAGCGGGAGATATACAGTCAACTACCAACATAAACACATGATATTATAACCAACAAAACCACCATATACAACAAGGAGCCTGAGATTTTACCCTCATATAACTGAGTATCTGCCTGGTTGGGCTCCACCAGGAAGTGATGCAGCCTGCTTAGTAATGTCTTCCAGAACACGTCTCAATTCCGCCTTAGCTCTCTTTACAGACTGGTCAGAAGGGCCCTGAATAAACAAGAAGAGTTTGTGCTCTCCTGCTCCTGGCAACTTTCCAGGAGGGAAATACTGCCCCCTGGTGGTGATGGAAGCTCCACTCCACTCGGAAATCGGGCTCAAAGTTTCCTTTTGAGTAACCCTCCATCGAGCATTCTGTGGGAAGTCATTTATCTCCAAAGCTGCCTTACAGTGCTCAGGCATTGAATCAGCTTGAATCTTTGTTAGATTATGTATAGCAGCTGTAAAGCGAGCTGCTATGTCATTAGGAATAACAGGCACTGGCAGACCACTCTCACTCACAACTGTCGCTGCGCCTGGTACAGAATTGCCAAGTACACCTGGGACAGAAACGGGTAGTTGTGTTAAGTCTCCACCAGCCTTCTGAACACCATCATCTTCATCTTCGTATTCATCTTCTGAGTCAGACTTGTCCACCTCAAAGCCATATTCTCTTGCCTGGGCAGCTTTTCTCATTTCATCTTCCTCTTCATTGAATTTGAAACCCCTTCCACCATAACCAGTCCCATGAGCTTGCTCAAGCCCCTGATTCACTTTGGCCATAAAGCCATCAGCTAGAGCCTTCAAGTCATCAGGTACAGCTTGATCGGAGAGTTTCAAGGCTTTTACTAGATCTGGTGCAAATCTCGCATCATCCTCAGACAGAAATGTGATAGCACAGCCTTTCTGGCCAGCCCGCCCTGTACGGCCCACACGGTGAACATAATCTTCATAATGGTTCGGAACATCATAATTAACAACCAGTTCAAGATCTTTCACATCTAATCCCCTGGCAGCAATACTAGTTCCAACCAACAAGTTACAAATGTTGTTCTTGAAATCAGAAATGGTGGATTCACGGTCAGCCTGATCCTTGCCCCCATGAAGTGACAAGCAAGGGTAACCTTGCTTTAACAAATCCTTGAATAAAGTATCACATTTATCTTGTGAATGAACAAATATCAAAGTTTTTCCCTTCTCAGACCATTCCCCAAGAAGTTCTAACAATCTTAAGAACCTATCACTTTCAGGCCGAATCTCAACCAACTGGGTGATGTCCTTGTTCACAACACTTCTCCCACCAACCTGTATTTCTACTGGTCTGGTCAAGACTTTACGCGCCAAGATTTCAACCTGGTGTGGGAAAGTAGCAGAGAATAGTACAGTTTGACGATCTGGTCGAATATTTTGAACTATTCGAGTGATCTGGGGTTCAAATCCCAAGTCAAACATCCGATCAGCTTCATCCATCACGAAAAACGTGACTCTGTGTAGGTTTGTAATTTTACCCCCACTAGTATGTAAAATGTCAATCATCCTACCCGGAGTACAGACAACTATCTCAGTCCCACGTTTTAGTTCACTAATTTGTTGGGCAACACCAGAACCTCCATAAACAGGGACACATCTGAGACCCAATACCCTAGCGAATTTCTTTATATCACAGTGAATCTGCTGCACGAGCTCTCTTGTAGGCGCCATTATAAGCCCAATAGGCCCGTCTCCAGCCACCACAGGCGGCTGATCCTTGATATGCCTCAACATCGGTAGCACAAATGCCAAAGTCTTGCCAGAACCAGTTTTTGCAACTCCTATGCAGTCTCGACCACTCATAATAATAGGCAGTGCTTGAGCTTGAATTGGCATAGGTTTTTCAAAGTTGAGCTTCTTAATCTTCTCCAAGAGTTTAGTTGTAAGTCCAGTTTGGTTCCAGGTCTTAATTGGTTTTGGCACGTCTTTTCCATGTATCTTCAACTCCATCTGTTTCCTATATGCAGCAACCTCTTCAGGTGTCATCCTGGATATCTCCCTCACTTCAATATAGAAATTCTTCCGAAACAGTTGATAGTCTATCTTTGAATGATCTACTACGGCCAACTTCTCAACTTTTGTCTTCTTCACTCTTTTCATGAACTTGTCATCATCTTCATCTTCCACTGACTTGCCATCACTTTCAAGGTCCTCGTAATCTGAATCAGAATCTTCACCAGGAATCATTCTACCAATAGACTTATTAGAAGCTCTCTTTGGTTGTGGCCCATTCTTTTGATTCTCCTTTTTATCCTTACTTTTGGGGTCAGAATTCTTATCATCAACAGTCAGGGTAGCCACAGCCTTGTTTTGTTTCTCAACTTCAGGCAATACCACAGAATTCATGAAAGCATCCAAGGGATCAATTTCATCCTCTTCTACACCACTGTCAACCATACTTTGTGAGGTTGATACTGCAGCTCTGTTATCATCATCTACTGCCATTGCATCTTCCACTTCCCAACCAATAGGCTTTTCTGTAGGTGGTACTTCTTCATCATCAGACTCTCCATCAAGGTTCCAAGTCTTACCAGACTCGGGTTCTCCAGCATTTGCTTCCCCGCATTTTTCCATCTCAGACTCTTCAGTCTTCCTCCTTAACTCCTGCCACTCCTGCACTCTTCTCCTACGCTTTTCCATTTGCTCGTCCAAACTTAGCTCTTCATCCTCAAGCTCCTCCTCTCGAGTTTTCCTCTCTTTCTTATCCAAGTCATCCTCACCAACCTTCTTCCCGTGGCCATCTTCACTGCCATCCTTGTGCATGTTCAACTTGCTTCTCTCTTCACGCTCCTCCTTGTAATCATGTCTTTTGTGGCGCTTCCTATCACGTTCACGGGTATCATCTCCACTGTCATCACCGTGAACTTCATGATGCCTCTCCATTTCCCGTAAACAACTTTCTCTTTGTATTTCCTTTTCCCTCCCCCTCTCATGCTCCCTCTTCTCCCTCTCTCTTTCTTTATCCCTAGTCCTCTCTTTATTCTTCTCCTCCTTCCCCCTCTTCCTTTCTCTATCTTCACTATCTCTGTATTTTCTCTTCTTGTCTCTTCTTTTCTTATCATCCCGGCCCCTCCTATCATTCTCCCTCTCTCTGTGTTTGTCCCTATAATACTTCTCATCAGAGTCAGTACTCTTCTCTATCTCCAACCGCCCACTCTCACGGCCTTTCTCCTCCCAATCCCTGTGTGTCTTTTTCTCTCTTTCCTTTTCATTATCTCTTTCATGGTGACTCCTCTTTAAATCCTCCTTTTTCTCTGAATCCCCCTTCCTAGATCTTCGCTTTACTTCATCCATTGCTCACCTGTGGCAACTTATGAAAATAACAGACCAAAAACACTCGGCTGAGAAATTCACAAGACTTCAAAACTCTTCCTCAACTGTAAACTATGCAAGATGACCAAAGCTTTTTCTGAATCACTCCAAAATCCCTAACACCATGAGCGGTGTGATTGTGAGCTGAGGACTACAACACCTGTAAAAACAAAATTAAACACATTAGATTCAGCCTTTCATGGAAAATAAGCATGTTGTAAGAATAAATACAATATCTGCATCCTTCTGGAGACAATTACAAAGAATGGAATCCCAAAGCACCTTCTCTAATATCAAAATCCCCAGGAGTCTCAATCCAAACAGATGAAGAATAAGAGACTCTTTTTTCTGTGTCAAACAATTCATTATAATTTCTCCCCAAAATTGACCTACATTTCTTTGATTAGCACCGAATCATAATGAACTGATTTCCCAATTAGCCTAATCAAGCAATTAAACATGGAAGATGCAATCAGCGAACGAATGTATAAGAAAAAAACGCGGAAACATGGAAGATGCAATCAGCGAACGAATGTATAAGAAGAAAAAAAACGCGGAACTGAGTATGGGATGAAGTAGGAAACCTGGGCAGATGTCTTCAATGGAGACAATGTGAAACGAACGAAGAGGATGGATTGACGCAGGCCTCTATGAACCCTAACCTCCTTCTTGTTGTTGGCTCTGTCACTGTGGAATGAATAAACAACCTGTTACCTGTTTATTTATGCTATTCTGTTGCTTGCCTCCGATTTCTGTTTCCTATTTTGATTCTGATTACCGATTAGTAGACTGGTCTTCTTTGGTCTGTAAAAGTCAAATCTTATTTCCTGGGCCCTCCGATAGTCTTCCCAAGTTGGACCAAAAACGTGCCGAGCAAGTGCTGAGTAAAGGTCGTCGGCTTAGACCATCATGAGTTGGGCGACAAAAAGAGGCGGAAAGGGGGTGGCGGAAACAAAACGTTTTGGATTTGACGTTTTCAACGGTGTAAAGGTGCATCGGTTTGAAGCGACAATAAGTTTACCGCCGCGTGTTTCAGCTGACCATTATGTCACCGTTGACCGCATGAGAAGCTGCACCAAGCATTAGGAATGGATGTGGTGGTGACACGTGACAGCGCCATTATGACATTTAAAAAAAAGTCATATTTAAACTCCACCCCTCTTCTCCAAATTCACAAACACTTCTACTATTATTCCATCTACTACTCTTCTCCAACAAAAAAAAACGTGTTGCTAACTATGGAATACAATCCCTTTGATGGTGTTTCGGAGTACGGTGTTCCGACAACGCAAGAAACTCAACTTGGTGATGTCAGAGGGGAGCTGTTTTCAGGGTCGATGGTACCCCAACCTGGTAAACTCCGCCTCCAGTAGCGGCCAACCCATTGAGCGATATGAAAACAAAAAGGATGTGCGTGAAATGGACCGTGGAGGAGGATGTACGTCTTGGCCGTGCTTGGATAGTCAATTCATTTGACTCGATATATGGGAATAGTAAGAGGAAAGACGAATATTGGGAGCAAGGTTGTAAAAGTCCCCGCCTAGGCCTCGAAATCCGTAAAAACACCCTCCTCGCCTCCTCGCCTAGGCCCTAGAATCTGAAAATCACCCCGACTTGCCGTCCCGCCCGATTAGTCGAAAACTAGGGACTATGGTTTGTGAAATTAGACCTTTAAAAAGAGATGGAAAGGTGAGAGACACAATATATTTGTAATGATCTTGAATTTTTTGATAAAAAGAATATGAGACGTGTCCCTCTTTAGCGGATTATCATTATAATTTAGTTTTTTATTATTAAAATAAAAAGTAAAATCAAAATGAGAGCATTATTTAGTTTAGTCTTTCTTGTATTTGGATACTTGATATTTTTTTATATTATACAAATAAAGTATATGTTTTGGAATTTTTAATTATATTCGTGTAATAATATATATCCAATAATAATTAAAAATATTTAAAAATTAAATCTACCTAGGTCCCGACTAGTCCCCACCTAACGTCTAAGGGTCCTCACCACCCGATTAGAGCCTAACACTTTTTACAACCTTGACTGGGAGGACATCAAGAGAGGTTGGTCTCATGCGGGGACAAAACGATCTGCTTTGGTCCAACAAGAATTGCAAGGACCACTTGCCATTGGTGAACCCGCGAGTGTTGAAGTTCCAAGGGTTTACACACAAATATACAACGATAACCGAAGCGGTCGATTCGATGACCAAGTTATACAGCTTGCCGAGGGGATGTACATGAGTAAGGAAAAGCTCTATTTCGTATGGAAACATTGGCGGAATCTTGTGAAAGATCAACCGAAGTGGATGACCCGACATTTTGGAGTGCCTGATGCACTGACGCCTGAACCCGTCCAATAAGTTTCAAGCGAATCCAGTAAGAGAACACGAGTTAAGGAACCTGAGTCATACAGCGAGAGCAATAACACCGATGGGACGAGCTTTGCTTCAGATATTCGACCTATGAGTCAGAAGGCCACCAAAGATACGAGGACCAAGGGCTAAAGGAAAGTGTCGACGCCAGTGAAAGTGGATCTCTCCAACGAGTGTGGGACCTTGCAACCATTCAGAAGGAAGCACAATAATTTATCGTGCATCCACGATTGAAATACGAAAGCTTCTCGTCGACCTACAACTGTACCTCAATCTCTTCAAATAACAGAGAACCAAGGACTTTTCGGTCATGTCAGCGTGCGAGACACACTAGAAAGTCATTACCAAATTGGCACATATGCTTGTAATGTGACTTTGTTCTTTCTCTCCCGCTAGTTGTCTCGTTGTTTTTGAATTTTCGTTGTTAGTTTCCGCTTTTTAGTTCTCTAATTTAATACAACTTTCCTTTCATTTTCCGTTACATTTTTTCATTGCATTTGCGTTATATTTCAGTGTAATTTCATTACATTTTCACTTTCATTCCAACCTCCTCAATTTACGTGAAATAATTACTCCAACCTTGTAAACTTACCATAATACCCTTGTTTCAATTGACGGTTAGATGGTGTTTTCTCTCATTCCCCACCTACAAATACACCTTCAGTCTTCCACCAAAATCACACCAATCGACGCCGACTTTTTCCTCCATCAACCTCCCAATACCGATTCGGCGTCCGAATGCATTCCCCTTTCCACAACTTCCTATGGTCACCTAAATAAGAAACAATGTTGTGCCTATTGTGGCTTTACTATGCACGATCCGACCCCAACATCCAATATTGGCCGACGGTATACGTCTACTTCGTCACCCAAACAGAAAGTCCATAAATTGACTTCATCCATCACCAAATCTCGCTTATGCCGACCTTAGATCGAAAGGCATAGCGAAAAAACTATATAACGGAAGAGAAAAATGAAAATCATATAAGAAAACAATAAAATAAAAAGGAGAGAATCGTCTTCGATGAGGATGACAACTAAGATTTATGCTTCTCCTTTTCGCTATTTTGAGAGGAAATAATAGAAGGCTATTTGTGATGAGGACGACAACTAAGATTTATATTCCTCCTCTTCGCTATTTCGAGAGGAAAAAATAGAAGGCTATTTGTGTTGGTGTTAACAAATATAATATATATATATATATAGGGTAGCTATCCAGTAAAAATCATCCTTATTGTGCAAACTACGAACCAATCTAAGCCACATGATGCGGTCAAAGTGACGTCAGCAGAGCGCGCGCGATGCTGACACGTGGCAGATTCGCGCGCGCCTCTGCCCGCGCGCGTGAGCGTGTTGACCACGCGCGCGCACGGTGCTAATAGTTTGCCGCGCACAGTGCTAATAGTTTAGCACAGTGTCAAACTATTAGCACTGTGCGCCTAAACTATTAGCACTATGCGCGCCACGTGTCAGTACTGTGCGTGCGCACCAGCAGCGCGCGCGCCCACGTGTCAGCACCTGGTGAGTTCATAGTTTGCACAATAAGGGGTGGTTTGTATTTGATACCAACCGTGTATATATATATATTTTGAAGAAAAAAATATAATATCTTAAATGCACTTTCGTATTGAAGTCAATAAATAAACATTATTAAAACAATTAGTGAAACTGAAAAACCACGTTTGGCGAACCAAAGGTACCGTGGAGAAGTTTCAAGACGGAACGCCCAAACGCAAGCTTAGGTTAGGGGTATAAAGGGAAATCGAGAAAAAGCAAAAGAGCCAGCTGTGTGCGTCAAAGGTACAACAGAACAGAGAGCAGAGCACAACTCCACTCCACGCCAGAACCGAAACCAACCAGCCACTCTCTTGCCGTGGATTCATTTTCCTTTTCCCCTTTTTTCCAGCCGTTACTCGTACCACCACCGCCGTATACGGCGTCGCCACCCTGCTCCTCACACTGCTGTACACGTGTACTTGCCATGAACGCTTATTTCTACAAACGCTCGCATAAATACTCGCCAACGCTTCTCCCCCACTATCCGCCCCCGAATACTCCTCTCTCCTCTTCCTCCTCCCTTCTCTGCGCCAAAACCCTAAGGCGTCGCCACCCTCCGACCCTCCTCCGTTGAGCCCCCGTTCTCATCTCCTCCCCGGTAAGCTTCCCTTCCCGGGCATTGCCGGGAGACGCAACTCTTGTGTATTGTGTGTGCATTGCTTCGAATCAAGAGAGACAACGCTTTCTAGCGATTTTTAACTCAAGGCTAGGGTTTTGTGTTTACATGCCTGTTTGGTCATCTGAGCTCATGTAGCTCTGTTTGGTTCTGGAGAAAAAAAATGAAATGGGAAAAAGAGGGAAGGGTGTGTGGTTAGAATGATTGAGGAAACAGTTTATCAGAACGACCCAGAGATGTTATTTTGTTTCCTTGCTTTTTGGTAGATCATTTTTGTTACTGTTCATTGAATAACAATGTAAATTTATGTTTTGTGAGTACAGTTGACATCAGTGAGATGGAGGATAAACTGGCCAAAGATTCATCAGACATTATGGGTGTTGAACCAGTTGGGGCTAGTGCTCAACAGCAGGTACCCATTTTGCCCAACGAGGGTGTAGAGCCCAGTGAAAATGGGAAATCTGCTGATCCAGGAAGTACTGATGGTATGAAAGTTGATGATGCTGCTCCTAAAGAATTACCAGAGACCAACATTCATGGCAAAGATGCTGATGTTCCAAAACAAAATGAAGCTACTAAACCCCTTTCCCCTGGGCCATATAATATGAAAGCACAAGCTTGGCATGCCCAGACCAAGAAATCAAACAGTGGACAAAATGACGTTGAGGTACTACAATTATATGAGAGAGTGAACGAGTCTTAGTAGACTGCATTGGTAAAAAAAACTTGTGGCTTGCCAGGTGTAATAAGGGTTTTCTGAAACAATTATTTCTTTCCTTGATTGCAGATGGCTGAGGCTGATGAAACAGGAACAGAAGAGGAACAAGCTGCATTTATGGTTGAGCTGGAAAGTTTCTACAAAGAGAGAGCCATGGACTTCAAACCCCCTAAGTTTTATGGAGAGCCGCTTAATTGCCTGAAGTATGTTTACTTGACTGATTTATTGCCAGAAGTACATTTTTTTGTGTGTGTGTTCGGGCTAATGTTTGCTTATGTCCTGTGTGGTGTAGGTTATGGAGAGCTGTTATTAATCTGGGTGGCTACGAGCTGGTATTTACGCATATTGTTTTCATGTCATATTCAGTAGAATCTTGATGTTGTAATGGTTTCTGTTATATGTATGTTAGAATGTGGAGGGATTGATAACTTTCATAGCCCTAATTTTTTGAGTTTGAGACATGCCCCCTTCCATTTGAAAATTATCAAAGGATATGATAAGAAAAATTAGAACTTGTTGGCTCAAATAAAAATGTTTGCTTAGCAGATTTAATGGATATGACTCTGAGAGGGTTACAAAACTTTCCATGGCAGTTTTTAGTATTAATTCATCTAATAATACTAAATAAAAGAAAGCTGAGGGGAAATTATTATCCGAACTTATATATCACATACATCCAAAGTTAATCGTAATTAGGGTGGTGAAAAGGGAAAAAAAAAGTTAAATGAGGCGTTTATACTTCATAAAGCTAGGCCTAAGCTTTATGGGTATTGACTAAATAAGAATTCCTGTCAAGTGTGCATCTGGACAAGGAAATAATAGAAAGAGCGCACGTGTACAAAGTCTATGCTACAGCCGCACATCTACCTAGTAGGAAACTAGGAATATCATAATATTTAATGCTAAGGTAGAATTTAAGACATGAGACTCACTATTAAACACAGCGATTATATGTGGGCGGTTGAGTTTTCTCAATAATTTGAATGTTGCCAAAACCTTTTAATATAACAGTGTAAAACGTACACTAACCCGTGCATTTGTTATTTACCTCCATATTGTTTAGGGTTAATTACCTTTAGTACCCCCCTTATGTATTGGTAACATTCCTTTAGCACCCTTATGTATTGGTAACGCAGTGGACAAAATTTTGGTCAAGTTTATGCCATTTTGATGATTTGTGACCAATTCATAAGGGGTATTAAATGTTCTGTTACCAATACATAAGGGGTATTAAATGATCTGTGACCAATTTATGAGGGGTATTAAATGTGTGTTACCAAAACGTAAGGACTTTATTGAACATTATAAAACATTGGGGTACTAAAGGTATGTTACCAATTCAAAAGGGGTACAAAAAGTAATTAACCCTATTGTTTAAGGAAGTGATTATAATTTTCAGAGTTTTTGTGAAAGAAAAGCAGTGTACTTTTGAATGTTATCAACCATATGATGCTACTTGCTTTATTTAAGATTGTTAGAATCAGTGAGGCTATTTCTTGTCATACAGCAAGCATGTAACCTGCTTTATTTATAGGGTTTGTTGACATCCGATTTACAGATTTTAGGTTTTGTGTATTTGATCAACTGCTCTCCTTATATCAGTGAATTAAATTGATTCAGAGAGCTCCTAATATCTAACTCTATGATTATGTATAGGTGACTGCTTCTAAGTTGTGGCGACAAGTAGGGGAGTCTTTCCATCCCCCCAAGTAAGTGATAGCATCATAGGTTTACATATACTGATAAAATTCCCTTGTACTTGTAATACAAATGACACCCAGACACCTAGCTTCTCTATTTAATTATTTCAAATTCCGTGGTATTGGTTTCATGTTTTTTTTTGGTTTCTAAGCTACAATGTCAACATTCTGCCTTTACTTATTTCTAATTTTATTGTTCAAAATGCCCTTGATGTAAATAATCATATGATGTGAATCTCTCTCAGGACATGTACTACTGTCTCATGGACCTTCCGTATTTTCTATGAGAAGGTAATGCTTATTTAGTTGGTACAATATTGGTTACATAGTCTCATATTATTAGCTATCAGGTGGTTTTCTCATTCCCTTATCAGTATAATTGAGCTTTAACAAAAGATGAGGGGTCCGACAAATATCCCTTGTTTTGCATAATTAATTTTTATCAGTCTTCCAATTTATTATATTTTCCGTTTTGTAGGCTCTTTTGGAATATGAGAAACACAAAGTCAGAAGTGGTGAGTTTGAACTCCCTATCTCACCGTTCGCGCCGCCAACTAGTGTTGAAAAGGAGGTACAGTTCATTTCTTTGCTTTTTTGTACTTCAATTGGATTTGGATTCATCATTCATCCTTATTTTGATGCAATTGTGTATTATGTTCATTTCATTCACTAATGAATGCATGGTCTGTGATGTGGACGCTCTAATATTGTGCCGACCAATTCCTTAGTATACATGCAAGTGTGTCATGCAGGACAAGAAATGAGGAGTGTGCAGATATAGTAGGCACAATGAGTTTTATTATTGTTAGGTATAACCAATTTGAATAGGATTTTCATTTATTCTGGTTATAGAAACTATAAAGGGTATGCTGCATGGACTTTTGCATATGGATCTTAGTATGGTGTCCTTTATACATAGAGAAACAATTCTGATAATATTTTAGTGTCTCTAAACATATGGTTAGATATTGTAGGAAGAAAGACTAAGTCTTGCTGATAAACGAAATTATGTGCGATCTCATGTAAACCCTACTCAGTGTTATTTGGTATAAAAGGAATCGCGTCACCAATGCCATATATTAATTTGTTTTTCCTTACAAGGTATGATATGCCATTTGTGTTATATTTGGGTGGAAAGCACTTTTAGTTCTCATTTAATGGAAATCGTTTCTATATAAATTTGGGGTAAAAGAAATATTACCTTTCTATCTTAGATAGTTAACCGTGAATGGAGGCTCCTTGTACCTAATTGAGATAAATATCAATGCTGGGACAATGAAAGCTGTATGTGTTTCCTTCTTTTATACACACATGTTATATTACAAAATAGGAACCCCCAACTGTTGAACTTTCCCATATTCTTCTTTTTGGATGCTAAAAAATGCAATAAAGTTTAAATTTGAGAAGCGTTTATTAAAAGTTAACTGGTTGAGATACATGAAACTGAGGTAGTGGGCAACTATTTAACACTTCTATAATAGTCGCTTCATTGGTGGGATCTATTACTTGCAGAAATATATATGCTTAAATACTTTAGTTCAAATGTTTGCTGATAAAAAAGTTTGTTTGCTTATGCCTGCTTCTGCAGTTGGATGATTATGTTCTCTGTTTTTTCCTCTCTTCAAACTGCATGTTTGTTTATTGACTCGGCAATTAAACTCCCAAAATCTATTTTGCAGGCTAATACTTACAAGACTCCACTATCTGGCAGTGGCAGGACTAGAAGAGATGCTGCAGCTCGTGCTATGCAGGGTTGGCAAGCCCAACGACAGAATGGATATGGCGAGGTTACTGATCCCATTATTAAGGTTTTTCCAAAACTCTGATGTAATTATTATTTGTTATTTATTTATTTATATTAAATAGACCACTGTTTCCTTGTTTTCTCTTTGGTGCTTAGTTCAATTTTGCAATGCCTTAATTTCTAATCTTCTATTTTGATAGGACAAGAGCCACTCGGTGAAACGTGAAAAGAATCTCAAAAGCATTGGTATTATACTCTTTTGTACAAATAAATATTCCTCTGTAAATTTTCATTGTTAACTAGTGTATATTCTCAATATGTGCCTGTGTCAGGTGTGCAAAAACAGAAGACGTCAAGTAAATCAGAGCATGCTGAGAAAGCTACTCTTTCTGTAGCTGATAAACAGTTGAGATTACTGAACTCATGAATTAATTGATAACATTGTGACTTCATTTTAGATCTAATTGCTGCTCTCGCCTTCTGTGCTTACATTCATTATTAGTTGAAATTATTTAAGCTTGTTTGTGAGCTTTAAGTGTTAACTTGAACATTTATAATTGGCTTCTTCATACCTGTGAAACTATCAAAAAGATTGAAGACAACTGGCGTTCTTTCATCCCAGTAAAAATAGATGTGTCATGAAATAAGGGTACTGGCAGATATGAAGAAATATATATTAGTGTCTTGTCTGATTTTTCTTTTATGAGGGTTCTTTAGTTATTCTTTATACATCTTACTGAAGGAAAGATGAAAGTATTTATTCATTGTAGGCTCGATGTTACGGTTGTGGATGTTGGACCTCCTGCTGACTGGGTGAAGATCAATGTGCGGGAAACTGTAAGTCTTTTTTCCCTCTTCTTTCCGCCTTCTCAACTGCACTGTTATTTATCAAAAATATGGTTCTCTAAGTGTAACTAATTGCACTCTCTTTGTAAACAGGTGGATTGCTTTGAACTATATGCTCTAGTCCCTGGATTTCTCCGTGAGGAAGTAAGTACATTCATTTGACCCTCCTTTGTATATTCGGTTAATGAAGTTGATTATCTCACAGGTTACTGAATTAACAACTCCTACTGATTCTCAAATGATCGTAGGTTATTATCATCACTTTAACTACCAAATCCTAAAGACCATTACTTGAATTTCTCCGGGTTTTCAATGATATTTTGCTTAGCTTCGTGCACAAGGTTACATGTAATCTTCTGCCTACGGTAATTATGTTTTGGTTGACTCAGGTACGCATTCAATCAGGTCCAGCTGGACGTGTGGTTATAACAGGTCAACCAGAGCAGCCAGACAATCCTTGGGGCATAATACCCTTTCAGAAGGTATTTCTTTGCTAGTTTAAACAACTGTGGAAATCAAAAGCACATGTTAGATCTAAATGCTAGAACACAGTTACAATTACTCAAATATTATCCCATTAAGGCCATGTACTTGGGTAATCTATCCTTGGTGAAGTCTAGAGTAAAAGTTAAACGAATCTTCTAACTGTGTTCATGTTGCTGCGGTTTTCAGGTTGTGACGTTACCAAGAAGAATTGATCCGCTTCAGACATCTGCTGTTGTTGGTCTGCAGGGCCGTCTCTTTGTTCGTGTTCCTTTCGAGGAAGCTTGATCAAGCTATAATGATAGTGGCTTTTTTGTTATGTTGATTACTGCCAGGATCTCAAACGTATATGTTTATCCAGGAAAAATGCATATAGGGGGTGTGGAAATGCCCTTTTATAAACCAATGCTTCTATGATATTCTAGTTTACAATGGGGTTCTTGTTGATGATGGCCCTGGGATGGGGGGTCGGTCTCAACAGGTTTAGCTTTTGGGTTGTGTAAACTTGTTACAAAGTACTTCAGACCCTCTTATCAGTTAATATTATATACAATGATATAAATTTACCAGTCTTTTAATTTGTTTGCTGATTATTATTGTTTTTATTTTGCAGCACATTGTTATTCTGTACCATTTAATATTTATACTGAAGTTAAAAATCAACCAGAAAGGTCAAACTATCTCCAATATTACTTCCTTTAAATAAAAATATTGTTTTTAACAATGGAGTTAAAAATCAATTAGAAAGGTCAAACTATCTCCAATGTTAACTCCTTTAAAGAAAATATAAAATATTAATTTAGATCCAAAAACGGAAAGAAGATAATAGTTATAACCTACAAATAAATTAAAGTGTTTTTCTTTCATTGCTAATAAAAAATATGGTGATTGAAGATTATTCCAATTAGAGGAGGACATTGGTCCGTTAACCGATCGACCCTAATTCTTATCACCAAATCGAAACGACCAGTCTTTTGGAAATCTATGCCGACACTGATGTCCGACACTAGAAAATGGAGGCTAAAACCGACCACGGGCATGTTGGTCGGTTCTAAGGTAACTCATCACCATCGGATTTGAGCCTATGTTTCGTTAAGATATGGAAATGAAGAGATGGTGGTTACGACACAGACACTTTAAGAGGAGGACAGGATGGAGAAAGGGGGACGAGAAGAAAAAGAACAGAGGTATAAAAATTAAGGCCAGATGGATATCAGGGAGATGAGGACGACAAAACAATTGTGTGCGTCGATAAAAATTAAGGCTAGGCATCAATGGTACTTATTAATGGAAGGTTATGCTTGAAGATCGTAGATAAACGACCTACAGGTCTTGGGTTTAGATATTACTGGATTGACATTGATCGTAGATTTCTTTGGGTTTACATCGTCGACCTCCCTATCGTGTGTTGGAATCGTGACTTCATAGCTGAGATAGTTGAAAAACTTGGTATACTTGTTGCCATCTTCTTTGATGCCATCTCGATCGTCCAAAGCCTTGGCGCTTGTTCACACGCTTGATGTTTTGGCGGGTAAGTAGGTGTTGCTACTAGTGGCCCGAGGTTCTGTGTTGACGTGCTTCTTAAACTAGCTTATGCGGATCGAGCTCTAGTCCCTCTACGTGATCGCTCACATCGTCGTTTCAGGTTGATTTTGACGATGTCCTCCCTCCATCATATGTATTCTCTGGGTTTTTTCTCATTGTTGATCGATAGTCGCACCAAAGAGAGTATTACTCACTTCGTAATGAGATTTGCTGAATGTTTAAACACTTGTTACAAAGATTCGGCCGAATAGAATTTCAAAAACTAATAGGGTACCTATCCACATAAAGATCACATGATTATATCTCTTTAGTTTTGGTGTATTTTCTGCTTTTTTGATATGGATCATGTTCTATTTTTTTTCTTGAGGAAGTATGAGATTTTATTTTAATACCGGCAATAATGATATTTTGAAGAGGCTCGAGGATACAACCCCCTTGTCAATTCCAGGCAGGGGAAGAACAAGCCGCCCTGGCAAGCCAATGAGCTGCTTTGTTCGCTGTCCGTTTTACAAAATCGAGTTACATGCACTCGAGTTTAGCTAGAAGGGAAATACAATCTGTGACAATTGTTCCCAAAGGAGATAGCAAACGCTCTCCTTTCCTGATCATATCCACTATGACCTTACAGTCGCTTCTACCGACGCCCTTTACCTTGGAACTGTAGTAGCCACGTCAGTGCTTCACGAATCGTATATGCCTCCACGAGGCCCGGGTTCTGAGATCCATAGAACAAATCAGACACTTTAAGAGGAGGACAGGATGGAGAAAGGGGGACGAGAAGAAAAAGAACAGAGGTATAAAAATTAAGGCCAGATGGATATCAGGGAGATGAGGACGACAAAACAATTGTGTGCGTCGATAAAAATTAAGGCTAGGCATCAATGGTACTTATTAATGGAAGGTTATGCTTGAAGATCGTAGATAAACGACCTACAGGTCTTGGGTTTAGATATTACTGGATTGACATTGATCGTAGATTTCTTTGGGTTTACATCGTCGACCTCCCTATCGTGTGTTGGAATCGTGACTTCATAGCTGAGATAGTTGAAAAACTTGGTATACTTGTTGCCATCTTCTTTGATGCCATCTCGATCGTCCAAAGCCTTGGCGCTTGTTCACACGCTTGATGTTTTGGCGGGTAAGTAGGTGTTGCTACTAGTGGCCCGAGGTTCTGTGTTGACGTGCTTCTTAAACTAGCTTATGCGGATCGAGCTCTAGTCCCTCTACGTGATCGCTCACATCGTCGTTTCAGGTTGATTTTGACGATGTCCTCCCTCCATCATATGTATTCTCTGGGTTTTTTCTCATTGTTGATCGATAGTCGCACCAAAGAGAGTATTACTCACTTCGTAATGAGATTTGCTGAATGTTTAAACACTTGTTACAAAGATTCGGCCGAATAGAATTTCAAAAACTAATAGGGTACCTATCCACATAAAGATCACATGATTATATCTCTTTAGTTTTGGTGTATTTTCTGCTTTTTTGATATGGATCATGTTCTATTTTTTTTCTTGAGGAAGTATGAGATTTTATTTTAATACCGGCAATAATGATATTTTGAAGAGGCTCGAGGATACAACCCCCTTGTCAATTCCAGGCAGGGGAAGAACAAGCCGCCCTGGCAAGCCAATGAGCTGCTTTGTTCGCTGTCCGTTTTACAAAATCGAGTTACATGCACTCGAGTTTAGCTAGAAGGGAAATACAATCTGTGACAATTGTTCCCAAAGGAGATAGCAAACGCTCTCCTTTCCTGATCATATCCACTATGACCTTACAGTCGCTTCTACCGACGCCCTTTACCTTGGAACTGTAGTAGCCACGTCAGTGCTTCACGAATCGTATATGCCTCCACGAGGCCCGGGTTCTGAGATCCATAGAACAAATCAGACACTTTAAGAGGAGGACAGGATGGAGAAAGGGGGACGAGAAGAAAAAGAACAGAGGTATAAAAATTAAGGCCAGATGGATATCAGGGAGATGAGGACGACAAAACAATTGTGTGCGTCGATAAAAATTAAGGCTAGGCATCAATGGTACTTATTAATGGAAGGTTATGCTTGAAGATCGTAGATAAACGACCTACAGGTCTTGGGTTTAGATATTACTGGATTGACATTGATCGTAGATTTCTTTGGGTTTACATCGTCGACCTCCCTATCGTGTGTTGGAATCGTGACTTCATAGCTGAGATAGTTGAAAAACTTGGTATACTTGTTGCCATCTTCTTTGATGCCATCTCGATCGTCCAAAGCCTTGGCGCTTGTTCACACGCTTGATGTTTTGGCGGGTAAGTAGGTGTTGCTACTAGTGGCCCGAGGTTCTGTGTTGACGTGCTTCTTAAACTAGCTTATGCGGATCGAGCTCTAGTCCCTCTACGTGATCGCTCACATCGTCGTTTCAGGTTGATTTTGACGATGTCCTCCCTCCATCATATGTATTCTCTGGGTTTTTTCTCATTGTTGATCGATAGTCGCACCAAAGAGAGTATTACTCACTTCGTAATGAGATTTGCTGAATGTTTAAACACTTGTTACAAAGATTCGGCCGAATAGAATTTCAAAAACTAATAGGGTACCTATCCACATAAAGATCACATGATTATATCTCTTTAGTTTTGGTGTATTTTCTGCTTTTTTGATATGGATCATGTTCTATTTTTTTTCTTGAGGAAGTATGAGATTTTATTTTAATACCGGCAATAATGATATTTTGAAGAGGCTCGAGGATACAACCCCCTTGTCAATTCCAGGCAGGGGAAGAACAAGCCGCCCTGGCAAGCCAATGAGCTGCTTTGTTCGCTGTCCGTTTTACAAAATCGAGTTACATGCACTCGAGTTTAGCTAGAAGGGAAATACAATCTGTGACAATTGTTCCCAAAGGAGATAGCAAACGCTCTCCTTTCCTGATCATATCCACTATGACCTTACAGTCGCTTCTACCGACGCCCTTTACCTTGGAACTGTAGTAGCCACGTCAGTGCTTCACGAATCGTATATGCCTCCACGAGGCCCGGGTTCTGAGATCCATAGAACAAATCAGATCCCCCCCCCCCCCCCCCCAGTTGGCCCCTGTCACCTCTGCAAATTGTTCAATTGGATTCTTCTTTTTGGTATTTGTTTCCTTAGTACATTTAATTCACCCTGATAAAAGAAAAACATTGATCTTGGGTTGAGGGACATTGAACCTGGACGCTGATTAACAAATCCAATCGGTTGATCGATTTAGAACTTCCTGGCCCAACAGCCAGTTTAAATACCCGAACACGAAGAAAACCGATAGTTCCCGATTCTCTGGGCCAAAGATGATCGGTTTTGAACCTACCCATTGTCCCAACAGAGTTTGCTAGTGCATTTTCTAGAGGGCCCATTTCCCAAAACTGGAGAAAAGAACATGGTAAACTCTTAGCACGTGGCATGTTTAATCCATTGCAAACTACAGATCACCTTCAAGTTTCAGATCAGCCTCAAGTTGTCAGCAAAACAGTACCGGAGCAGTGTCCACTTAATTGCGTGGTGTATCTTAAATGCTAAGAAAATGACGAATTGGTGGTGATACTGATACCTGTCCATCCATTTGTCATGTGATCAAGGTTAAGGACAATAACAGTGCAGAAAAGACATGTAGAAAACACAGTAAGATTCTCACATCTTTGCATGTGGAGCTGCTGAGGAACCTACATCTGTAACAACACAAACGGCTTGCTCAGATCTAATCTCTGCTCAGATGGTCCACACGACCCAACATGAAGACAAATTCAAGACAATATCATATGCAACCTGCTTGTAGATTAGGATCCACATTCACCAACCATAGCTAAAAAGTCAAATTCACTTTTCTCCAAATTGAATACTATGGCAAGCAAAGGTCTAATTACTGTGTACAAATTACAAACTCACTAGAAAAAAGCGAAAAACAAAATAGCATGGAGAACCAGAGATGGAATTGGAAACAAACGAGGACACTAACAAAGATGACGATGAAAGCTCACAACAAATAAAAAACACAATACCTACTTTGTTCTTAACTTGGTGGGGTGTGAGGTGGGAGGAGAAAGATTAGAGCAATCTTATCTCAGGATTACCATAACAATACAAACCTCACATGACATGGGGGCCAACACCTTCGCTATTTTGGCTCTTCACCTCCTCCCCGCTGGCTTCTGTCCCTTTCCCTCCCAACCTTCTTTCTTGCTTTATTTCTAATTTCATCTCACCGCCTGGGACCATCTTCTCCCTATCTTTTAGGCTGATGCGATCTGGGACACGTCTTTGCTGGATCTGTTGTATTTCATGTGACTCTTGACGAGCTGCCCCGCAGCAATGGCGGACATCAGGGAAAGCTCTCCTGCCAATACGGATCCAGCTACAATGGTGGCTAAGAGCCTTGCATTGGATCCTGGAGATTCCCTGTTCGCACCCTTCACTCCCAGCAGATTCAGACAAGCTGACTGGGATGCAAGTTGGGTCCCGCCTCCAACTGTGCCCACCTGAAAGTTGTGTCAAGTTTTAGAGCTCTCGTGATTGAAATGGTAAAACATGATATTCTCTACTGTGGTTGGTTCAACTACCTCGATGGAGGGCATTGTCACAGAGACATGAAGATCTTTTCCGTTGTTCACAGCTTCCATCATGGTAATACAGTGGGAACTCTCAATGTTTTGTGCTGGATCCTGACCAGTGGCTATGAAAACAGCAGATACAATGTTGCTGGCATGGGCATTGAATCCTCCCAGAGCGCCGGCCACAGCAGAACCAGCAAGGTTCTTGAGCATGTTGAGCTCTACTAAGCTAGCTACATTAGTTTTCAACACTTTCCTCACTATATCTTCTTTGATAATTGCCTCACAGACAACTGATTTGCCACGCCCTTCAATCCAGTTTACTGCAGCAGGTTTCTTGTCCGAACAATAATTTCCTGAGCAATTGATTGAAAATGTCAACACCGTGGAACTAAAGAATATTACACAGTAGTTTGCTAGTAAAGTAGGTGCATCAGTATAAAAATTAACT
Organism: Erodium maritimum; assembly: GCA_963921825.1. Lineage (NCBI taxonomy): Eukaryota > Viridiplantae > Streptophyta > Magnoliopsida > Geraniales > Geraniaceae > Erodium > Erodium maritimum. The sequence goes on along the minus strand of OY997592.1, from coordinate 65,491,703 downwards.
CCAAGGTCCTTTGTGATAGTGATTTGAAGCATCTGATGTAGCAACCTCAACCATCAGGAGGGAATAATACAGAATTAATCATAGTGAGATCAATGGATAAGAACACTGTAGGACTACATAAACTACACGTGACTTAATTAAACTGATGAAGCTCAATAAGTCAACATTAGTTATCATAAATGAACTTAGGCATGCTTAGAACTTAGGAGAAGACAGAAGCGAAGAAAAAGAAAAAAAATACACAGCGCAATAGCTATGGAATTAATGATAAGAACTGACCAATTTCAAATATGGAATTAATGATAAGAATTGACCAATTTCAAAATAATAATGGTGACTTTGATGATACCGAAATGTCTGAGTACAGGAAAGCAAACCAAACCCCAAAAATGGGATTGAAGATAGCATTTGATTATTCGAATGCACATAACTAATGTAATAGATGGTGGGCAAATATATTGAAGCACATGATATTTCATTGAAGAGCAAGAAAAATATTACTACATTTCACAAAACGAAAATGCAGAGTGAGGATCCAACATTGGGGATATAACCTAGGGATCATTTCACTAACTATAGCTATGAGCTAGTTGAGTAGAAACGAGGAAAGAACATACCAGAGATGCCAATAACATCCATGTCAGGAAAATCACTTTGAAGGAAATCCAGAACATTTTGAACTCCTTTGGACACCATGTTCATCCCCATAGCATCACCAGTGCTGCAGGTGAATCTCACATAAAGATTCTTCCCAGCAATGGCACATTGAATACCTTGGAGTCTTCCAAATCTACTTGACCTGCCACCAGGAAAATATGCATAACTGTAAGTGGTAACCTTTGAAATAATCTTTGATGCAGATGAAAGTCATAATTTTTAAGTAGTTTCAGTATTAGATACAAGAAAGCAAAAGCAAGGCAACTAAATAAAAAGTTCAGGTTTTTAAACCTGCTTTTGAGTTATTTTATTCTCATCTGGAAATTAAAATTCTAAGCCATATTTGGTTCAGAAATCTTATAATTTTTGTTTTGTTTGAAAAGCTAATAAATCAATAACATGGTTGCTTCAAAATAAAACCTTATCATTTTACATTGGGTTAGAAAATGAAACCACTTGATGCCATTTTAGGTTTTTCATTCCTAGAAGCAGTTTCCATTTTCCAGAAACAAACAGATAATCCCAAAACTCAAAATGAAGTTGAGTTTCACCATAAAACACTCTTAAGTCAATTTTAATCTCAGAAATAACTAGGTACACAAATGATGGATCCCTGATCTATCTTCCTCTCCTTCAACCTATTTTAGTAAAATCATAAGGTGCAAGTAAGAAAGTACTAGAAAATCTTTTAAAACAAACACATGCTAGAACAATCTGGTTGATGTGGGTTCATCAATCAACATCAGATAATTTCAAAATCAACCACATCCAACAATTAAAGTATGAACAATAAGACAATCATAAATATAGATATACAAATGAAGACATCACCCAATTAACTACTACCAAAATTTAGTAATAAAAAAGGAAAAGCCAAGGAGATAGCAATTGACCTGTTAAAAACGACCGACAAGGTGTCGAAATTGCAAGGATCCTCCAAGAAGAACTTCAATTCAGCTGCCCTCTTGGCGGATCCGAACCTCACAACCGGTGCTCGGGTCATGGCATCCCTCAGCAGCATACTGTTTGCTCCGCCAGACATGTAAATGGCTTTACAGCCTCTGTTGGTGCTCGCAACCAAACACCCTTCGGTGGTGGCCATCGGCACCGAGTACTCAAATCCATCAAGCAACAGAGGTCCGGCGATTCCCACCGGAATCTGCACATAACCAACCGGCATTTCGCAGCACTGCCCCAAAATTGACTGGTAATCGAATCCATCCAGAGGCAAACCTTCCAGCGACCTGCCGGTAAGTATCTGAAGCGCCTCGCGCCGAACAGATGCAGCTCGCTTGCAATCCCCGAGCTTCGATTCCAGCGTGTACGAAGGAATCGTACCGTCGACAACGGACTTGACGATTTCCACGTCTTCCTCGGACGCCAGAGCCGAAATAATCGGCTCCGGATCCAACAACTTAGGGTTCGGCTGGATCGAGGCGGGGCAAATCGCGGCGCGGCGGGAATCTTCCTCCATGAGGAAGTTCTGGTCGGCGTCGTCGAGCTCCCAGCCATCGTGGGAGGCGCGTGCGATGAACGACTGGACGAAATCGATCCCGAAGAAGCCGAGGAGGTAGATGAAGGAGGCGATGAGGGAGAAAATGGCAGCGATCTCGGAAAGAGTGACGACGTGGAGGGGAGTGGAGGTGCGGATCTTGTCACGCCACCGGTGGAGGAGGTAGTAGGCGACGGAGAAGAAGAGCGTGAAGAAAATGGTGTTGGTCAGGTAGAGAGGAAGCGGAAGCGCGTCCGACGCCTTAGGGGTCGGCGGAGGAGACTGGCTGTGAGCGGCGGAAGTTTGCTTCTGCTTCTGGTGGAGGTGTTGGTGATGGGGAGTGGGGGCGGAGTTGGCGCCGGGAGTGGGTGGCTTGGGTGGCCGCCGGCGAATATCCATGGAGTCTCCGGCGATATCTCCCCAAATAGAAAAAGAAAGATAAAAGGAAATGATATGATTGGATGAGGGACAAGTGGAGAAATAGGACTAGAAAGTCCCGAGCCGTGGCAAGGATGAGAACTGAACGAAGCCGGACTCATATATAGCCTCAGGTGGGAGTTGCACACGTGTACCACTGACAATGCTTCTTTGCTTGGCACGTGTGAATTTCTTTCATTCCAAAGTTCAAACGCTTTTATCTTTCGTAAATTCAAGTCTCCTCGACTTTAGGCTATGCATAACGACGTCGAAACGATGAATCGTTTGGACGTCGAATCTGATGCGGCGTGAAAAATATGTATCGAATATGTGAAAGTGAGTCGGGTTTACGTTGAATTTGTGAAATTACAGATTTGACGTCGAGGGTCTCGTAGAATGAAGCACCAATCGAATCGATTGATTCGGGGCCCAACCGTATCGTTCCCGACGAATCAGAGTGTGCCGCGTGGCACGATTAGGGCTTCAATGCACGCAACGCTTCGTCTTCCCCACTACTTATTCTGCATTGTTCCTTCGTCTTCCTCACAACTTCTTCTACAACCGTTTCTTCGGCTTCCTCCCTACTTCTTTTGCAGCCGTTTTTGTACCTCAGACCTTCTCGACCTCACGATTCCACCCAGCTGACGTTTCCGCCACCATAATTTTCCCCGGAACATCGACACTGTGTCTCCACCAAAGCTGCGCCACCACCGTTTCCCACCGGTCACTGCCTCTTTTTCACTTTTCGTGTATCTACCGTCCGAATCTCCTTGAATGGACGACAACAATCATCTCCAAGGCTCTTCCACGGTGTCGTGGTCAAGCTCGACCCACACATACGACGACCAGTCACAACCGGGAACTCAAATCCCGTCGATGTTCTTGTACACACGGTTGAACGTCAACCCGCCGAGAATGCTACGCGTGTACCGAAAAAGGATCCGTCTCGAGGAGTCCGCATTGGTGTGTGTGTGGCTCAAACATGCAGAGCAAGGTCATGACCAATTCGACGATACGTTTTGGGATGCCATACGGGGGAGCAGTCGTAGACACAACCGTAATCAAAGATAGCAAGTGATATGCCAAAGGATTGGAAAGAATAAGGTAGCCATAGAACAATACAAGACGACTAAACCTTTGGCAAAATAGAGATCAATAGTCGGGGATGGCGGAGGAGCTCAAATTGTTGTTGGAGCTGTCGACACAATAGCCATCCTACGCAGTAGCCGAAGGCTTCCCATCGCATAATACAAGAAGGGAAACCTTAGGCAATAAATGACGGCGGAGCAAGGGACGACGGAGGAGCAGTAATTGTTTTTGGAGGCGTAGCGTGCAGGACGACTTTGAATTGTACCTTAGTTGTCCATAATAAAAAAATGACGAGTGACGTTGGTTCCCTAATGACATTGCTACGAAACACAACTAATTTTGTCTCGTGGCCATCTCTACATGGTCATGTGACAGGAATTTATGTGTTCTTGTAGTAATGACATTAGCAAATCGACGTCACTTGCCATCTTTGATTATCAAATACCGAGAACACAATTGGAAGTCGTCCCTCATATTTCACCCCCAGACCCATTACTCAACGTCCAAGAGGCCTACATGGAGATCATATTGCGTTGTACTCCTATTCAAACTTACGAGAAATATTAATAAATGTATTTTGATCGGGTCGGGTCGTCTTGCGTTTTGATAAACACGTCGATTTGGATATATTTTCGATTTTTATTCTCCACAATACACTCGGAATAGACCGAATCGGTCTATTCCCACTACGACCCTCAAAACATTAGACCCACGAAGCGGGTCGAATCTCCCTCACTTTTCCAAAAAAATCACCTAATTAAACCGGAATTAGACCGAACCATTAACTGGATAGTCTTAGGGTTTCCCCTTTGTTTTCTCTCACAACCTCCATTTACCAAGGTATTATAATGCAAGAAAAACAAGGTAGGGTATTATAATGCAAATAAATGTTTCTATTGGTATCAAAATGATTTTTTCCTTATTTTTTTTATCTACACTAAACACTACATTTATCAACATTAAACTCTAGTTTATGACCTTCATTATTAAAATTGAACATTATTTTTATCACCTTATCACATGTTTTTTTATCACTTTAGTACATGTTTTTTTTATCAACATTTAACACTAATTTGATCACTCCGATATAAAACATTTATGAGTGAAGATTTATCAACACTCAACATTATTTTTGTCACGCCCCAAATCCGGTTTTGACCGGACTCGAGATGTGAACTAAAATAAAATAAATAATAATAATAAAAATTTAATAATGTAAAACTCCGAGTAAAACATAATTCAAATCCGATGCTATGAGTCAAAAGATCAAAATATAACCAAGTAAGACAAAGTCTAGTACAAAAATGGAAAAGTATGTCTCTACTACAGTAACCACCGGACCCTCAATGAGCTCCTGAGCCCTGAGACGTCCAAAAAGCCTACTCACCAACGAAACCTATAAAACAGTAAAAACAGAGGGGGTGAGCTTACGCTCAGTAGGAAAAAGTAGTAAAAGAGGAAAGGACTTTCGCTCCGTTGTCAGAAATAATCGGTCAATAATTCTTACTAAAGCTGAGAATATAAATAGAAACCGGCAGGAACTCACAATAGTGATATAACACCAATTTAAATAAGCAAACGAGCGACCGGACATTATACTACTAAGACCACCAAGGACGTTACTTGGATTCGATAACACATAACATAAGACAAGCACTAACGACAATCCGAACATCACGCACAACTCAACCAATACATCATACTGGAATACACCCTCGGTCTAGATGTCTTCCCGGGCACACAACATCGTGGTGAAGCAAATACATCATACCGGAATACCCATCGGTCTAGATGTCTTCCCGGACACACAAATCGAGGTGAAACACTACATCATACCGGAATGTCCATCGGTCTAGATGTCTTCCCGGACACACAGCATCGAGGTGGAACAACATACATCGTACCGGAATGTCCATCGATCTTAATGTCTTCCCGGACACACAACATCGGGGTGAAAACACTACATCATACCGGAATATCCCTCGGTCTAGATGTCTTCCCGGAACACACATCGGGGAAAATCTCAATGCTCACATACCGGACCGGCACACACCTCGGTCGGGTATCTTCCCGTCTCTCGGGGTACAAGTCACAACACACAATGCCACACAACCCCACTACACCACACTTATCGTACCAACTTACCAAGAACACTGTATCGGTATATCATTCACCCGATCATATCACAAACAACAATCATATCACATTCATCTCATTCGTTCAACCAATCATAGCACGAAACAAACATTCATATTGCATTCATCACAATTCATATGACATACTATGATTCTTAATTTAACCAAGAGTATATTATGCATCGACATTTAAGGACGAACAACCATAGTCAAACACAACCAACACGCAATCCTAAGGCTCGACATGACCATTCTACAGCACGACAATTCCCATAATTGAAAGCGATTATTCTAGTGAATCACATCCTATATGAAAACTAAGACTCTTCCGGTTATTATTATTATTATTATTATCCTATATGCATACTATTAGCATTCTTTAAATTAAAAGCGGAAATTTACTACTATTCCCTACCTCAAGTTCTCCAAACGCTTAACCAATCGAGCGCCTAAAAGTCTCCTCCTCCGAGCTCGAGAAAAAGGTGTAGGAACATAAATTATTATTATAATTAATAAACAATAAAAGTCAGTTTTAAAGTGAACTACCTAAATTACCCCTAATTACAAACACTTGGGCCAAAAGGTAAATTGGGCCCGAACTAGGCCCAATTCGGGCAGCCCACACATCTGGAAACCAGCCCGGACCGTGCCCCTCAGAGGCTCGGAACTAGACCCGGACGGTGCCCCTAAGAGGCCCGGCACCAGGCCCGGACCGTGCCCCTCAGAGGGCCGGTCTGGGACCGAGACCGTGTCGCTCAGAGGGCCGGTACCGAGCCCGGACCGTGCCGCTCAGAGGGCCGGCACCGAGCCCGTTCCGTGCCGCTTAGAGGGCCGGAACCAAGCCCTTTGCGTGCCAAACTGGGCAGAACCCCTCTTCTTCCTCCCTCAACTTCGTTTCTAGGAAAATCTACTTCAAAAAATCCATTTTTAACATCAACAAGCTCCAAAATCAGTCATCAAACCCCTCAAACTTCAATACCCATAATGTGTTTCTTCCAAACATCAATAATCTAATCAAAACCAACCAAAACTTCACTATTCTTCAACAAAAACAACATCTATCTATCAAGGAAACAAAACCCATCTAGTTTATGCAAGTTCTATGAAAACCCAAATGTGATTGAAAGTATGATTTTAGAGAGTACTTACCTTGGAAATGGGAAGGGGATGAAGGTGAGCTAATTTGGAGATGATTTGGTGAAGAAAAGCCTTTCAAGTTGCCTCCTTTCTCCACTATCTTCTTCTCCAAGCAATGGTGTTCTTCCTCTTCTCTCTTCCTTGCAATTTTCGGCCACCAAGGGGATAAATGAGCTGAATTGGTTGTCTCAAGTGTACTTAAACCTATTTGTGAGAAAAGTCTAATTCGCCCCCTTATTCTCTTTCCTTTTCTTAGGCACATGTGAGGGCAAATGGGTCATTAGAGACCCATTTCTTCTCCTCCAAGCCACTATGGACAAGTGTCCAAGTGGGGACCATCTTGCCCTTAATAATTTCCAGCACACTTACTTTAATTAGTTTTAGTCGTTAATTGGCATAAGTTTGACTCGAGTTTGACTTTTTCGCAAAGATAGTCGGTTGAAAGGAAATGACCAAACTAAGCTAACCGTAATGACGACTAAGCTTTTTGGGTCCCGGAAAGGTCCCGAATGATTCCCGGAGTCATCGGTTGACTTTTCCGGCCGAAAGTCAAACTTCACCAAAAATCACCGGGATCGACCGGGGGCGGTTCTTACAATTTTTATCACTCCAATATAAATTTTGATTTTCGTGCTTCAAAATATATTCAATATGCCATTTGATAGATAGCTTTTGGAAAAATAAAAATATTGGCGCAAGTTTGAAGCGAATCGGAGTTCAAACGAATCGGGAATGATTAAATTAGTTAATTGGTGAAGAAAAAAAATAGACACTTGTCCACATGACACCATGCTATTACAATTATGCCCTTGCTTGTGTGAGAAACGATGAAAGTGACGTGAATTTTGGTGGAATTGGGGCGATGATGTGGCATCATGGTGAATGTTGAATCTTAGGAGTGTATGGTTAGAGCAGCTCCAACGGTCGTGGCAGCTGGGTCGTTGCAAGCACTGCCACGACTCGTTGGCAGGGGAGGTCGTGTGAAAGGGGCATGTCAGGGGGGCGTGTCAAGGTGTCGTTGCAGAATCCTTCAACGACACGTCGCCGTGGTAGGAGATGTTTTAGAGGAGAGAGAAAACCATTTTGCTCTAAAAACAACTACAAGCCATGGCTCCCTACCACGAGTCATGACAGACCATTGAAGATGCCATGTCAGGAAGCCATGGTATGGAGGAGAGAGACAGCTAAAAAACACCTCCTATCATGACTTCTTGACACTAATCTTAGTAGACAATTGGAGATGCTCTTAGGATGAGTTCTTACAGTTTTTAGGAAACGAGGGTTTTTATTAGAATTGTCCTCAACTCTACACTATAAAATTAAAATATGACCGTCTTGGAGTTGTATTGACAATATCTGTAAGGACCGCTCCAGGTCAACGCCAGTCAATCGGCGGAAAAACGGAAAAATTTAAAATTTTGGGACAGACACCTAAATGAACCTAAAATTGACCCCGAGGGTCATATCGGACTTAAGTTGACCCCGATATCGACCAAAGTGAGTTCTGGGTGACTCAGGGCAACTTTTTGACCAGTTTGGGAAAAGTTGACTTTTTGCCGAAAAAGTCAACCAAGCGACGTTTTGGTCCGTTCGAGGCCCGATTTGGATCCAAAAATCTTAGCCGTCGTTACAGCGATCTTAGTTGGGCCGTTTCCTTGTAGCACGCGAAATTTCATAAATTCTTGGAAAATGGGCCCGCACGGGGCCCGAGACGGCCGAATTTCGCGAATCTGATTGAAAAATATATACAAAGATATTTTTCTAACTAGTGGGACCCAATGACACATGTCATGAATATGGTGGAGGTGACATGAAAGGACAATTGGGCCCTTTGACTTAAAAGGAAAAGACAAGGGATAAGTAAGGGCAAATTGGTCTTTTAAGGTGTGTTTGATTTTTTTTTAAACAAAATAAAAGAGAAGAGATGAGAGAGGCACGAATAAAATCAGAAGAAAAAGAGAGAGAGAAAGGGAGAGAGAAAGAAGAGAGAGAAAGAAGAGAGAGAAAGGGAAGGAGAGAAAGGAAGAAGAAGGTTGGGTTTTTTGAGATTATCGACGATCCGACCGTTGGATCGTCCCTTTTCTTGCGTAATCGTCATCCCCTCGTCGTTGCCTACGGTAAGAACCCGAATTTTCCTTGTTTCGACGTGTTTGATTTCTAATTGTTCGTTTATAATTGATTAAATGTTGAATGGTTGAGGTTTAGGGTTCGTTAGGAACGTTTTGGGGCGAAAATGAGCATTTTCCGGTGCTCTCCGGTGAGGCCCACGTGGTTGGGTCTCGGGTTTTTCGTGTTCGGGTGGTTTCGGACGATCCCCGAGTCGATAATTCAAACTCGTAATAAATTATGGAATTAATTCGTGAGAATTGGAAATGGCGGGTTTAGAAACTTTAAACGCGAATTAAATCGCTCGGACGTCGGAAATTGATCTCGTCGATTGCGTTGGAACACTTAAATTATTTTGGGATCGTAGAAACGAAAACGGGAATTTTCGGAGCCCCGGAAGGGCGTTTTCCGATCCCGGGCAGATTCGTCGAGTCGGGCGAATCGGGCCTTTCCGGGCCCATTGTTGACAATGTCGAGTAATTGGGAGGTTTGGGAGCGATCGGCATTTTCGGGGTTGCATTTGGGCGTCAATTTCATTAAAATTCAGCTTTGCCTGCGTACTTAAAAAGTGTTTTAATTTGTGATCTTGTTAGATCGTGCTGCCGACTGTAGAAAGAGGAGGCTAAGCGGGTGAGCGTAAGCACTGCGGAGCGTGAGCATCGGATTTGGAAAGCGTTACGAGGTAGGGAAAAGTAGCTGGATATCGGCCTTGACTAGGGAAAGTTAACAGTAGAAATGCATGTGACACTTGGTGGTGTCGTAGGTTAAGTAGACCTGTCGAATAATAGAACTGCATGTGACACTTGGTGGTGTCGTAGGTTGAGTGAACCTGTCGAATAATGGATCTGCATGTGACACTTGGTGGTGTCGTAGGTTGAGTGAACCTGTCGAATAATAGAACTGCATGTGACACTTGGTGGTGTCGTAGGTTGAGTGACCCTGTCGAACAGTAGAAATGCATGTGACACTTGATGGTGTCGTAGGATAAGTGAATTTATCGAACAATAGAAATGCATGTGGGAACTTAGTTGTGCCCGTAGGTTAAGTAGCTTGTTGTGTTTATGATTGTGGCTATGTGTGCCTTTGGGGTGTTGAACCCGTATGTTACTGATTGTGTTTCGTGTGTGGCCATGTGTGCCTGTGGGGTGTTAAAACTGTATTGTTGCTGACTGTCTTGCTGAGTGGTAGTTACTCGTTGTATGATTGTCGCTATTTGTTGAACCTTGTGTGATGACTGTGACGGTAATGATTTCACACTACTTACACTCGCTACGTCTACCCTAGGGTACTCGTAATTTTCCCGGCTAATAGCGACCCGTACACTAGTACGTCGCAGACAACGACCACCAAACACATAACACAGTTACGGCAACCCAAGACCGACCTCAAACACAAGCCAACACGGTCGAGTAATAACAATACACGCCCACCGGGCCAACCAACACCGAACTACGCCCACCGGGCAAAGCACAATCAAATACACACGCCCACGGTGTCAAACAAAATCAAAACACGCCCACAAGGCCAATCAAAACAAATACGCCCGCCGGCCCAACCAATTTTAAAACTTTCTCCACTTCATTTTTAAAACCTCATACTTGACATCACGTAGTCACAACCCGGTCCAGGCGTCCCCGAACTACGTTGTACCAACTTGATGTCAGCACCGTCACGTTCGACTACAGGAGCGCTGCTGAGTCGACCCGCGACAGCTTAAAAACGTTTCAAGCAGCAACAACAATCAGCAAGCCAGCAATAAAACACTGCACATACACACAATCCCAACCAGGACTCATAATACTACAGGTCTACACTGACTCGACCATCCCCACCTAATTGACGAACAGTCCGAGGTGTGAAACCTCGAGCTCTGATACCAAGCTGTCACGCCCCAATTTCAGTAAACCGAACTCGGGACGCGAACGTTTTAAAATAATAAACACTTTTGAAACCGTTTTTATAGATCACTTTAAAATCATCATTTGTTCAACAAAAATAATAATTACAACTTAAAACACGTCCCAACAAGTGGACAAAAGTACAAGGTATCCGTCACTAGACTCAAAAGACAAAACCCGGACTCCGCTCCTAGCTCCACAAGCTTCGAGAGCTCACCTAGTCCGTCCCACGAACAGTACCTGTAGGAAAAGCAGCTAGGGGTGAGCGTTCGCTCACCACCACGGATAACAGACTGACTACGGCATAATTAGCAGACAAGCAGGTAACACCAACAACGACTCAACACCGGGGAACACCATCCCCAACCCAAGTACTCTAACTGAACATACACCCACTGTTGCCTTCCTTGACCAACTCGACACCCTAACACGTAAAGTAGACCCGACACAACCATTGACGACCTCTTCCAAGGACTCAAAAGAAAGTTACGCAACACCAAACAGCATCACAAGGGATCACCCCAAACAAGATCACGAAGGATCGCACACCAAACAAGATCACAAAGGATCGCAAACCAGCTGCCAAGAACGCCCTCCCAGGACTCTAACCCGATCAGGCCAACCCAAGAATGCTGCAACTTACCGGGACTCTAACCCATAAGCCAGCCGGAAAATGCTGCAACTTACTGGGACTCTAACCCATAAGCCAGCCGGAAAATGCTGCAACTTACTGGGACTCTAACCCATAAGCCAGCCGGAAAAATGCTGCAACTTACTAGGACTCTAACCCATAAGCCAGCCAAGGTATGCTCACAAACCCAAACCACACACGCGCGGCCAGGACCCCTTTATTGGCGGGCGGGCCCCCTACCCCGTCTGAACATGCAGACGCGTGTGCTCGTTGACCCCCGTTTCAGGAAGCGGGCCCCCAACCTCCGGTAACCACAATCACAATCACAATCACAAACACAACCACAAGCAAAATCAACAACCAGTAACAACACAGGTTCAACACTCATAGGCACTCATGGCCACCAAGACACCAACAGTAAAACTCGGACTCAACAGCCCCATAGGCACTCACGGCCTCCCAAGACACACCGACAATAAGACACAGACTCAACAGCCCCACAGGCACTCACGGCCTCCCAAGACACCAACCATCAAACACGCTTGCAACTTACCGAGACTCTAACTCGTAAGCCAGCTAAAGAAAGCTTACAACCCCCCGAGACTCTAACTTGGTCAGGCCAGCCAAAGACACCAACCTTAGTACACGGGCTCTCAAGGCCACCCAAAACACCAAAGGTAAAGACACGGTTTCAACAACCCCACGGGCACTCACGACCACCCAAAACTCAACAATAAAACACGCTTGCAACTTACCGAGACTCTAACTCGTAAGCCAGCTAAAACACCAACAGTAAAGTACGGGCTCTCATGGTCACCCAAACACGATTAACAACACGGGCTCTCATGGTCACCCAAGACTCAACAATAATAATACACAGGCTCTCAAGGCCACCCAAGACTCAACCATAATAATACACGGGCTCTCAAGGCCACCCAAGACGCCAAAATAAACAATCAACCTCCGGCTTAACCCAAGCCTCCAACAGTCCTAATATCAACAGTTTCACAATCAACATCCGGGCATGGTCATATGCCTCCAGTACTCCTAATATCGATAGTTCACAATCAACCTCCGGGCATGGTCATATGCCTCCAGTAAAACAAGTATCGCTAAGTTCTCTACTCCTACGACACTACTAAGTGTCACATGCCTTTCCAATAATCACTAAGTTCCCGTAACATGCTTTTCTGATAAACGCTACAATCCCGTATCATGCTTTTCTAACAATTACCAAGTTCCCGTAGCATGCTTTTCTAATATTTAAATAAACCTATTCAACCCACGACACTCCGGTGTCACATGCAATCCTACTGTTAACTTTCCCTAGTCAGGGCCGAGATCCGGCTACTTTTCCCTACCTCGTGCGTGTTCTCCCAAAAGCCAACCACGAGCTCCGGTGATGATCTCAGTCACTCACCCAGCTTTCCCTTGCCTCGGTCCGTGGAACGATCTAAAAGAACACAAATTAAAGTCACTAAACACTCGCAGGAAATAAACCGAAAACCATTAAACTCGATGCCCAAACTTAACCCCGACAATGTCGATCACTCCCAAACTTCCCAATTACTCGACATTGTCGATAAAGGACCCGTAAAGGCCCGATTCGCCCGACATGACGAATCTGCCCGGGTTTTGTTAATTGCCTTCCGGGGCTCTAAAAGCCCCCGTTTCAGTTTCTACGGTCTTAGAATAATTCAAGGAACCCAACGCACTTGACGGAATCGAGTTCCGACTCCCGAGTCAATTAAATGACGTTTAAAGTTTCTAAACCCGATAAATTACAACTTCTCCAATTTAATTCCAATTTTCGATTCGGTTCAGGATAAAAGGTCCGGGGAACGTTTTAAACCACCCGAAACACAAAACCCGATCACCCGAGCACGTGGGCCCCACCCGGTCCAACTTGGCCGTGGGTGGCTAGGGCCAAAATGGGCCCGGCCCACCATGGTGGTGGCCGGCCCTAGCTCCGGGCAGCCACCTCACATGGTGGCCGGCCACCCTATATGGTGGCCGGAGCTCTTCCCGAGCTCCCGGCCACCGGAAAACGTGCTCCTTCACCTCCAAAACGTCTCCAAAACGTCTCCAACCATCCCCACAACTCATTTCCACCATAAACTACTCATTTTAACCAAACCCTAACATTTGAAATTTACCAAATCGAAGATTGATTAGGTGCTTACCGTAGAGGAAGATGAGGTGAACCCGAATCTACTATCGTTGAGACGAACCCATGGCTCGATGCTCGTGAATAGTGGCCAAAACCTCCCAAGCTTCCTCTTCCTTCTCTCCCTTTCTTCTATCTTCTTTCTCTTTCTAAAACTAACTCATTTCTTCTTCTTTTTTGAAATGGACGTGTAGTCATATTGTTTCACTTTTGTTTTATAAAAAAATAACAAACTAACCATTTAAAGGTAAAACTAACCATCAAGTCTTGTCTTGTCTCAAAACCTAACACCACCATTTGTTTGACAAGTGGCAAGGTGGGTCCCACAGCTTTTTGGGAAAAATATCTACTAGATATTTTCCAATCACATTCGCGAAAAACAGACGTTTCGGGCCCCGAACGGGCACTTTTCCCAAGAAATTACGAAACTTGACGGGCTACAAGGAAACAGCTCAACTAAGACCGCTGCGAAGACGTCTAATCTTTTTGGATCCAAAACGGTCCTCGAATGGACCAAAACGTCGCTCGGTTGACTTTTCCAACGAAAAGTCAACATTTCCCAAATCGATCAGAAAGTTGCCCTGAGTCCTCCGGAACTCACTTTGGTCAATAACGGGGTCAACTTAAGTCCGGTATGACACTCGGGGTCATTTTAGGTTCACTTAACTGTCAGTCTTAAAATTTTTAAATTTTCCTGTTTTTCGCAGGTTTGACTAGCGTTGACCGGGAGTGGTTATTACAGATATTGTGAGCAATAGTGATTTGCTTAGTTGAGAACATGATCCCCGTTTTGAGGCTTCCCCTACGTGATCGGGTAATTGGGGTATTGATATTGTGAGCAATAGTGATTTGCTTAGTTGAGAACATGATCCCCGTTTTGAGGCTTCCCCTACGTGATCGGGTAATTGGGGTATTGATATGATGAGCAATAGTGTTTTACTTAGTTGAGAACATGATCCCTGTTTTGAGGTTTCCCCTACGTGATCGAGTAATTGGGGTGTTGATATGGTGAGCAATAGTGTGTTGCTTAGTTGAGAATATGATCCCCATTCGAGGTTTCCCTTACGTGAGCGAGTATTTGAGGTATAGATATCGTGAACAGTTGTGACGGTTTGGTGTCAGGTTTTTGAGGTAGTTGTTTGCCCTGTTTAGATTGGTAAGTTGTTGATGCTTTACTAGTATGCCATAATCGAACGGGTATCCGTGGAGGTGAGCGGAACTCTCATCCCCTTTACTACTTTTCTCGCAGGCCTCTGAGGTAGGGACGAGTAACGAATACTGGTTTGGTTGCGGAAAGTTACAAGCAAGGTTGTAAAAAACGTTAGGCGCTAGTCGGACGGGAATGGGTCCTAGGCGCTAGGCGGGGATTAATCGGAGATTAATCGGGGATTAATC